>CAJQZJ010033675.1:872058-899351 GCA_907164525.1 Lophiomys imhausi | reverse complement strand
GATGTTGCTTGTCTCTTAGCAGGTTTATTTCTGATTAGCTTAGCAAGTAACTATAATAGGCTGTCATAGTACCTAACAGAATGACCGGCTTGCATAACCATTAGTTTGCATTTCTTAATTATCCTAAACAGTTTATAACAGTTAGTAGTAAAAGGCTGAAACATCACATTTCATTTTTTTTCTTTACCTCCTAACCCTTCCATCCCATTTCTCTGGGGTGGGGTGTCCTTATATAACAGTCCCTCATCTCAGTTGAGAGGTCGTATGAGGGCCAAGAGCCTCTTCATTCATTGGGGATCTACGAAGCAGTACCATAAGTGAAAAGTGTTTTGTTGCCTGGGAGAGAGAACTACTAAACAAACAAATCAATAAGCATACAATAGATAGAAAGACTAAAAAATAGAAAAAAAATATAACTAATATATAAAAAATAAATAAAAAATAAAAATTAAAAATAAGAAGTCTATGTCCAAGTTCCCTTTGGTGTGTTAGTTGTAGTATCGATACCTTCTACTATATAGCTAAAATCCTACTATAAGTGAATAGATGCCACATGTGTCCTGCTGAGTCTGGGTTAGTTCACTCAGGATGAGCTTTTCTAGTTCCATCCATTTGGCTGCAAATTGCATAATTTCATTGTTCCTGATAGCTGAATAATATTCCATTGTGTAGATGTACCACAGTTTTTTAACCCATTCTTTGGTTGAGGGACATCCAGGTTGTTTCCAGTTTCTAGCTATTACAAATAAGGCTGCTGTAAACATAGATGAGGAAACTTCCTAATGATTCCGTGAAGAGGCATTTGGGTGTATACCCAGAGGTGGTATGGCTGGGTCCTGAGGCAGAGCTATTCCAAGTTCTCTAAGATAGCACCAGACTGACCTCCATAGTGGTTGCACAAGCCTGCATTCCCACCAGCAATGGAGTAGGGTACCCCTTTCTCCACACCCTCGCCAGCATGTGCTGTCATTTGAGTTTTTGATCCTAGCCATTCTGACAGGTGTGAGATGGAATCGCAGAGTCGTCTTGAGTTGCATTTCTCTGATGATTAAGAATGTTGAGCATTTCTTCAAGTGTCTCTCAGCCATTAGGGATTCCTCCTTTGTGAATTCTCTATTTAGCTCTGTCCCCCATTTTTTGAATGGATTATTTGGTTTCTTGGCATTTAATTTCTTGAGTTCTTTGTAGATTTTGGATATTAGCCCTCTGTCAGATGTGGGGTTGGTGGAGATTTTCTCCCAGTCTGTAGGCTGCTGTTTTGTTCGAATGACAGTGTCCTTTGCCTTACAGAAGCTTTTCAGTTTCATG
Source organism: Lophiomys imhausi (assembly GCA_907164525.1). Taxonomy (NCBI): domain Eukaryota; kingdom Metazoa; phylum Chordata; class Mammalia; order Rodentia; family Muridae; genus Lophiomys; species Lophiomys imhausi. Next base: position 898,043 of record CAJQZJ010033675.1, on the reverse strand, counting down.
AGATCCCACTTATTGATTGTTGATCTCAAGTCCTGAGCTGTTGGTGTTCTGTTCAGGAAGTTGTCGCCTGTGCCAATTAGTTTGAGGGTTTCTCCCACTTTATCTTCTAGTAGATTTAGTGTGACCAGCCTTATGTTAAGGTCTTTGATCCACTTGGACTTAAGTTTTGTACAAGGTGATAAGTATGGGTCTAACTTCATTCTTTTACAAATGGACATCCAGTTGGACCAGCACCATTTGTTGAAGATGCTGTCCTTCTTCCATTGTGCCGTTTTGGCTTCTTTGTCAAAAATTAGGTGGCCATAAATGTGTGGGTCTATTTCTGGATCTTCAATTCGATTCCATTGATCTACTGGTCTGTTTCTATACCAATACCATGCTGTTTTTACAACTATTGCTCTGTAGTACAGCTTGAAATCTGGGATGGTAATACCTCCAGATGTTTTTTTATTGTACAGGATTGATTTAGCTATTCTGGGCTTTTTGTTGTTCCATATGAAATTGAGACTAGGTCTTTCCAAGTCTATAAAAAATTGTGTTGGTATTTTGATAGGAATTGCATTGAATCTATGTATTGCTTTTGGTAGGATGGTCATTTTTATTATGTTGATCCTACCTATCCATGAGCATGGGAGATCTTTCCATCTTCTAAATGCCTCTTCCATTTCTTTCTTCAAAAGGCTTGAAGTTCTTGTTGTACAGGTCCTTTACTTGCTTGGTTAGAGTTACCCCCAGGTATTTTATGTTGTTTGTGGCTATTGTGAAGGGGGTTGTTTCCCTTATTTCCTTCTCAGCCCATTTGTTTTTTGTATAAAGAAGGGCTTCTGATTTTTTTGAATTAATTTTGTATCCAGCCACTTCGCTGAAGTTGTTTATCAGCTGTAAGAGTTCTCTGGTGGAATTTTTGTGGTCGCTTATGTATACTATCATATCATCTGAAAATATGGATAATTTCACTTCTTCATTTCCTATGTTTATCCCCTTGATGTCCTTTAGTTGTCTTATTGCTCTAGCAAGAACTTCAAGTACTATACTGAAGAGATATGGTGAAAGTGGACATCCTTGTCTTGTCCCTGAGTTTAGAAGAAATTTCAAGTTTCTCTCCATTTATTCTGATGTTGGCCACTGGCCTGCTGTATATTGCCTTTATTATTTCTAGGTACGGCCCTTGTATGCCCATTCTCTCCAGAACTTTTAGCACGAAGGGGTGTTACAGCAGTAATTAGAAGTCTCCTCACTAAACTAATCCCAGGGCCTGAAGGATTCAGCACAGAATTATACCTGACCTTCAAAAAAGAAGTAACATCAATTCTACTCACATTATTGCCTGGGACAGAAATAGAAGTAATTCTTACAAACTCTTCATGAATCCAGTATTAACCTGATCCAAAACCAGGTAAAGATCCAGTAAAAAGAGAGAGAACCTATAAGTAGAATAAAATATGATCCTTCAGTTACCCTGCAGACAAATGAACTCCAAATGGATCAAGGATATCAATGTTAGACCTGAACCTCTGAAATGTCTAGAACAGTGGTTCTCAACCTTCCTAAACTGCCAGCCATTAATCAAGTTCCTCAGGTTGTATCGACCCCAACCATAAAATTATATTCATTGCAACTTCGTAACTGCAATTTTGATATTGCTATGAATCATAATGTAAATATCTGTTTTCTGATGGTCTTAGGTGACTCCTGTAAAAAGATTGTCCAAGGGGTTGTGACCCACAGGTTGAGAACCAGTTGTCAATCCACTGGTGAATGAATATTGAAAATATGGTACATGTAGACAGTGATATTTTATTCAGCTGTAACAGATGAAATTATAAAATTTGAAGGTAAATTGATGGAGCTGGGAAACATTATACCAGATAAAGTAACCCAGACCCAAAAAGACTAATGTCACATGTTCTCACTAATATGTGGATCTGAACATAAAATCTTTGGATTTGTGTGTTTGTTTGGAGTATTGGTTGATCCTAAGAAACTAGAAGGGGGCCATTAGTCCTTATCAATATTAAGGGAGGAAAGATCTTAATCGAGGGAGATAGTTGAACACAGGTGGTACAAAGATGAAAAAGACATAATGGGGAGGAAATTCTAAGTGGCAAGAGTCTGGGCAGATGAGCACCAGAACTTGATGGTAAGGCCCTATTACTGAAGGCTCCACACACATTGGTCATAGCTGATGGATAGACCAGATTGGTACTGAGAAGGAAATAGATGACATTCAGAAGGAAGGTAGCTCAATCACTGTGTCCTGGGTTCTCTGGAATGAGCAGTTTTCATCATACAATCTTAGTAAAGGGTGGGCTTTAAAGTGAGGCATCTATATTTATCTGCATTGCACGTAGTTTTCCCTGAACTGATAGACCTGACACACCACTCTCTAAGAGCAGCAGTAAGTCAACAGCATCAGATATCAACCAGAATCTAATTCTTACAGTGTTTAGAGATGTCATGGGAAATGAAAGTAGTTTATAGACCTTCAGACTCTAGCTGCAAGAAAAAGAGCTGCTCCTTCCACCTTCCACACAGGAGTACTTAAAATTCCCTTTTCATGGCTGAATGCTAGTTCACAAGACATATTCCAGAAATGGCATAACAGAAGTTGACGTGCTCTCAGAATTAATTTATACCCCAAAGCAACAGTGTAGAATAGAAAGATGTAGTTACTTTTATCATTCATCAGAAGAAAAATTTGCTATATTATGTTTTATTGAAAATATCTAATAGATTTTTAACAGTCTGAATAATGTCAGATGTCCTTCTGTGCACCCTATAGTAGAAGGGAATTTTGTATACTACTGCAGGTATTGCAAGCAACTATTGCAATTGTTTACAGTTGCAAAGATTGATCTACCTTCCTTCTGAATTTTATCTATTTCCTTCTCAGTATCTATTCATCTGTCCATGAGCTGTGACCAATATGTGTAGAACTTTCAGCAATAGGGCCTTTCCATCAAGTTCTGGCCCTCAACTGCCCAGCTTCTCCCCCTTACCATGCTTTTGATCCTTTGATCGTGACTCTCAACATTTCATGTGCTGGGCAAAGAGTCTAATAAAGTTAAGAAAGTAGACTTCTTAATATGGTTGTAACAAGACAATGACTAGGCAAAACAACCAACACTGAGACAGTGAATATCATCCAGTGGTTTCATGGTATACTTCATATGCTGCAAAAGTAATCAGATATTCTCTTAAAATAGTATTTAAAAAAAAACTTTTAATATTAAGTTTGTTCACTTTATCCAATATGTCACTTCTTTGAGTGCCATTAATAAGTAAGTAATATGGCAATTATGGCCTTAGTATTATTGATTTTGTCACAGAAATTAAGATAATTTGAAAGTTTGTTAATTACTGAGTACACAAATCCCTGAAGTGACTACTGGAATAGCCTGTTCATTTTTCTGGAGATTTTCACCCTCAACTCTCAAGCTGAGTTACTAATTACTTCAGTAAGGGCACTCTTTCCTTGAGCACTTTTGTAGCTTCTTAGAATGAAATAGTACAGCTATGAGATTTGGGGGATCTGTTTTAAGGCATATCCTTCAGTATGGGGTCAAGGACTGATGAATGAATTGAAGATTGTAACAAAAGAGCTTCTACTTTGTGGACATGGATTAGGGGTCATAACCATCTTCAGGAGGTGAGTGTACTCTTTGGGGGGGGTGGAGAGTTCAGTGGTCTCCATTATTAGAACAAATAGAATTTTGGAAAGTTACATTACCCCCCAAATTAGGTTACTTTGTCCCTAATTTTTTCTGGGCTTACTGAAATTCTAGAGTCTTATTAGAATAAATAGACAAATGGAAAAGTCACGTCAATATAAACAACATGCTATGCAGTGATAGATCATTTCAAATATTTAAAGTTTTATGATGAAATTTTCAGTAACATTAAAATGTCTGATTGCTTCAGAATACAAATAACCAACATATATTAGAGGTGTAAATTATAAAAATCCTATTTAGATTTTACAATTGAATTGAATTAAAGAAGTAAGAAATTGGACTTCTTAAATATGCCAAAGTCCTTAAAAGATGAACTGGAGACCTTCATATATATATATATATATATATATATATATATACACATACATATATATTGTTTTGACAACTACTTTCTTTTTTTTTTTTTTTTGGTTTTTCGAGACAGGGTTTCTCTGTGTATCTTTGGCTGTCCTGGACTCACTTTGTAGACCAGGCTGGCCTCGAACTCACAAAGATCCGCCTCCTCTGCCTCCCAAGTGCTGGGATTAAAGGCGTGCGCCACCACCGCCCGGCTAGACAACTACTTTCATTGTAAATAATTTTGCTTTGTGATTTGTAGTGCTTCTAAAGTCTTAATTCATTCTTATTGTATCTTCCTTACAGCAAAATATCATTGTAGACAGTATGATCATTTACAGTGTTTTCTTATTAGAAGTTAGCATTCATTGATGACACTATCAATTCAGTTTGAGTTGGTATTATGGAAAATCATTTAGATTTGGACCTGTCTAAGTGAATCCTGTAATAGCTTCTGGTAAATTGGACTGATCTGATTTTTTAACAGCTTACTATCATCTTTGGCATAAGAATAACAATCTAAACATTATATCTCAGGGAAGAAAAACAAGATCTGTGAGCCTTAAGGAAAGAGTTATGCCTAATGCAACTTTTGCATTATTTTAAGTGTCACTTCAAGAATTCTAAGGCAAGTTGCATGACTTGTGCTCTGTGTCACATGCCCAGTTTAACTTTATAGTTTCCACTCCTTACTTCTCACCTTTTTAAACAAGTAGCTTAAGAACCTACATATATCTCTCTGACTCTGTCCATCTCTCTCCTTTCTCCCTTTCTTCTATTCCTCCTTTCAAAATCAACATTTCTAGAGCAAATAAGTTAAGTAGTAAAAATGCATACTATGCTATGCCACTTGTTTAATATTTTAATATTCATTATTTTCTTTTATGTTTCCCATTGCTACCTTTCAGGTTCTAAGAAATATAAGCACATAAAAATAACCCTGGGGATGATATATGTTGATTCTAATGCATGTCAGGAACTTTCTGGGCACTCAGCTGAGTCTTGGTGTTGAGAAAGTAAGCTAATAATTCCTAAACAACAGAGCGTGCTGTAATCTCAGAAGACAGACTATGGCCATTGTGAAACAGAGGTTCAATATTGGTAAGTTCATGTGTCAGGGTCTTCGAACGGGGCTATTTGCTCCTAAAGAAATCAGTATGAATAAAAACTGAGGTAAACAGCTCTAGGGATGATGATCTGCTTGCAGAGATTCATACAGCAAACCTTGTTATAATTCCAGTTCCGAAATTTTGGGTCAACACAAAGCCTAGGAAGTGAAGTGCAGTTCAAAAGAGGAAGGTCATTATGGGGGGGGAAAAATGGATCCAGTTTGCAGATGGTCCCAACATAGGTGAGTTTGTGTGATCAGTCCGCAAAGGTCATAGGAGCTCTGTAAGGGCTCCTTTTGATTGTCAGCTTGACTGGATTTAGAATCGCCATGGAAACACATTCCTGGATGTGTTTGGGAAGGCATTTCCATGAAGAGTCAACTTGGAGGAAATACTCTGGCTGACCATGCACTATGCACAGCAGTGTCCCCATAAAGTGCTCTGAGCACCGGCATTCATCTCTCTCTGCCTCCTGGCTGCACTCAATGCCAGAAGCGTCATGCTCCTGGTGCCTTATCTTCTCTATCATAATAGACACCATCTCTTCTTCTTACACAGAAGGTCAAAAGGACCCTCCCTTTTTTGTCAGGGATTTTGTCATAGCAACAAGGAAAGTGACTAATACCATCATTTAGGTAAATGAGTGAGTTTTCCATTTTCCTCTCTTTTGTTTTTCTTTTCTTTTCTTTTCTTTTTTTTTTTTTTTTGGTTAGGAATCATTTTATTTCCAGGTTAATCTTGGCATTAGTTATAGTCTGGGAGGTGGTGAGGCAGACAATGTGGGGCAGAGATTTTACATTTTTATTCACCCCTCTGATGGCCTCAGTTTTAAACTACTTTAAAATTATGTATTCATTAATAGTGTTTCTTAGTGAAAAATTTTTTTTTTGTTTTTTTCGAGACAGGGTTTCTCTGTGTAGCCCTGGCTGTCCTGGACTCACTTTGTAGACCAGGCTGGCCTCGAACTCACAAAGATCCACCTGCCTCTGCCTCCCAAGTGCTGGGATTAAAGGCGTGCGCCACCTCCGCCCGGCGTGAAATATTTTTTGAGTATGCAGTCATACCAATGTTTCAAACAGTATTTATTGAAGGTGTTCTATGCACGTATTGGATGCTGTTTGCTGGGAGCAAACTTGTTCCTATCTCCACAGAGCTTACTTTCTAGATGGAAAGATTGACATCTGACTATCATGGTTAGGCAAAAACGACTGCAGAACTAATAATGTAGCTTACTTTTAAAAAACCCGAGAAAAGCTATACCTTATAATTCTCTGCCAGTTTTATGTCTTGCAATAGATTCCCAAGGACTTTTCAATTTTCTCTGTTGTGGAGAAATTTTAAATTTTTTGTTATGTGATATATTGAGAGAAGGCTTTGGAAAGGATGGACACAACACATTTACTTTTAGTATGACGAAGGCCACTTGTCCTCTATTCTTGGTACATAGTATAAACACTATGAAGAACTTTGAATGCAGGTTTAAGGAGCTTCATGGGAGCAAAATAAGTTCTCTTTTGGATGTCAGCTCAAAAATCTTTGTAACAAATCAAAGTGGTTTAACTTCAGTGGCTTCTATAATGGCAGAGTTAGGTGTGCCCCAGGCCCATTTCCCTGAGAAACAATCACAACAGAAAATGAAGACACATGTCCTCCAGCCCTGTCTCAGGAACGGCAGTGGTTTTGGGCACTGGATCTGTGATCTCTCTTCTTCTTCTGCTCCAGCTAACAGTGCTAGAAGTTTCAATCAGGTATGTACAGATAAAAAGACAGAGTTGCTTTGGATATCCCCACCTCCATTCTAATCCCATGCAAATACTATTGTCTCTTCTCTGGGAAGGGCAGAGCATCCACATTTCTACTTCCTAACTTTGGTTTTGAGAAGGGAACTTGGGAAAGGAAGTTGAAGGCCAATCTTTCCTTATTCAGTTCAGTTTCTAAGCCAGCCAGCTCCAAATTGCTCACAGTGGAGAATGTCAGGAGAGGGCAGCTGGGAAGGAGAGAGACCACATTTGGATCATCGTGATCACAGAGCAGCAGGCGCCCTTCCTGCCTCCAGCTCTGGTAGCCTAGAGATTTTACCTCAGTAGAGAAGTGTTTTTGTTGTTGTTGTTTTGTTTTGTTTTTGTTTTAAGAACAGAGAAGGTCAGCAGGCTCCTCAAAGGAGTTTATTTATAACAGAGTGTAGCAGAATGCAAGTCTATAGGTACTCTGAGAAGAAAAGGAGATTTGGGTTCTACTTCTTGGAATAAGTGAAAGAAAGAAATGAGTTATTGGAATTAGAATGCCTAGGAGATGCACATACCTTGATTTTAGATGAGGCATGTGGAACTTTCATAGGACACAAAGGAATAGTGTGTGGATGTAGAGAGGAAAAGAAAAGAAAGTCCCAAGTGAGATTTGGGGGAAGCAGGTCTTAGTCCAGGCAGGGATTCATAAGACAGATGAGTAATTTTTTAAAAACTTGTTTCATTTTGAGATAATTGAAGGTTTGCTTGCAATTCTGGGAAATAGTACAGAGACAGCCTCATTGCTGTATAGCAACTCTGATTGTCTTACAGAATCATAGTATTTCAACCGCTTTTGTGTTGATGTAGTCAGGGTCTTTCTTTTATCCCCTTGCTGCAAGTCGTCCTTATAGAGCCACACCCATTTTCCCTTTGCTATCACTTCCTTTGTAGCCTCAAGAAAGTGCAAGTGTGTTCTGTTCTGTTCTATAAGACAAATGGCCAGAGAACACTTAGTTTCAGGTAAGTGTTTTGCAGTAGTTTGACACTTCAAAGAAGTCTTATGCAATTGGGTCAACACCAGCTAAAGAATACGAAATACTATGTAATCCTTCTTTTTATTTCTTCGTGTGTGTGTGTGTGTGTGTGTGTGTATGTGTATGTGCACGTGGAGGTGAGAGGACAACTTGTAGAAATTGGTTCATTCCTTCTACCATGCAGGAAAGGTGTAGGGATCAAAAGCAGGTGCTCAGACTTGCTGGCAAGTGCTATTGATAATTCATAATATAAATCTTATACCCAGTTGTAAATAATTTAGAAAAATATTTTTGAGATGTTATGATAAGTACCTGGGTTGGCCTTGAACTCATGATTCTCTTGCCTTATCCTCTTCAGGACCTGAGAAGTGTGCCACTGTGCTTAGTATTAAACTAGAAGCCTTGAGTAAGCATCTCATAAAGATGCCCACTGATAAAATGAATAGCAAAACTGATCAGTCAGTCAAAGCACACTCAGACAAAAGAGATACTTAGGGACTTTCCTCAGAAAATAGTATAACTTTAGAAAAAAATACAAAAGAAAAGGAAGACAGGATGTGTTCTCATTTGTAGAAATTAGCTGGAATAAGCAGATTTTTTTCTGCATGTGAGTGTCCTCATGCTTAACTAGTCAGGGTTTTGGAGGCTGGAGGAGAGAGCAGTTTCTGTAGTTTTGGGTAACATATTCTCTGAATAGTTGGAGATTCAGGGTGAGGCAGACAAGTGTCTCTCAAACCAGTTTATATTATATCAAGAAACATGATGCAGATGCTAAGCTTGTGGGAGCAAACAAGGACCAGCAGAAGCTGTGGTTTGACTCTAAAGCCAAGCCGGATCTGTTCAGAACTGTGCACAAATACCAGGGAGTGGGAGGAGAGTATGGAAAATAGCTTTCCCTGTTGACTGAAAAGCAAAATCAGCTCGTGAGTTTTCACAATGGCCAGTTTTGAACGTTTCGTCTTATCCTTAGTGATCATGACTCAGTTGGTTTAAGGTAAGGCCTGAGTGTCAGCACTCCTAGGAGCTCACCATGTGATACTAACAATAGGCAAGGTCTCTGAAGAAAGCCTTTTTTAAAGTAGACCTAGTTATTACTGTAAAGTTGATGGTTTAAGCATTTATATGTTGTGGCTTTTAAAAGAAGTTGGGATAAATAAGTTAGGGGACAAATAAGACAACTAAAATAGAAATAAAGCAAAAACAGTTCTCAAGTGACTGTCAGCTTTGAATCACCTTGGGTGATTCATGTTACCTTTATGTTACCTTTAGATCTAAGCTGGCTCCATGGAAAACATCAGGTATTTCTGAAACAGAAGATGAACCTGTTGTGTACGAAGGGTTGATAATTAATGAAGCAACAGGAGATAACAAAAGATAGTAGCAAGCACCTGAAATACACTGCTTGTCTCATTTGGGCATTGAATGAGCTCAGAATCCCTGGCAAACAATGCAAAGGGGAAACATATGACATAATTTTCATTTTCCAGATGAAGAATGCAAAACCTATTCTTCAGAGATGACATAATTTTGGAATGATATTTAAAATGGAAATTTCCAAGGATGACCATCATGTAAGGTCTTGAATGCTGACTTATGGTGTCATCCAAAGCCTTACAAAAGACACTGGCACACTGCTAAAGTGAACACTTCCTGCAGAGACATGCCATGAATACAGATATTGCATACTTAAAGTAGGTCAGTGAAGCAATTGCTGGCTCGATAAAGAACCAAGACCTGAGAAAAGACCTTTCACACTTAACCCACCTTGGGTATAAATTACTTAACCCTTACAATTAGTTTTCACATCTAGTTTGTGGCTCATAAAGCGACCAGGAGTATTCCTGAGCTCTGATTTGCACAGAACCACAGCATTCTAGGAAGGGATACTTATTAAGATCTACTTCAACTTTGGCCTACTTTCTTAGTTATTTGAAGTTCATTTGTTGCTGGGAGAAGGCTGGTGAAAGTGGACTGAGAAACTTTAAAGGGGCAGGCTAGATCAGAGATGGAAGAAAGTGAGGACATCACTCCTGCCTTAGGGCATGAAGAGAACAGAGCTGAGTCACCATCATGAACGTGGCACTAAACCTTCCTAGGGCCTGTGTCTTGGAACATGGGTTTTGTTGTGACCAATATAGGCTATGTGCTCTGTAGGGATCAAAAGAGAATTTATTTATGAAATAACTTCCACCCAAACCTTGATAAAATGAAAGTGTCATTTGATGGGTTATACATGTTTGTTGTTATTTAGGGGAATTGGTTACAAGCTGTTAAATGGTCTTGTTAAATAGGTTTTGGATGTTAGACCCAGAGATTTCTCTCTTTTTTATTTTCTCTATCCTTCCTTCTCTCCTATGTAGGGGAGAAAAGACTTAAAAATGGGATATAGACATAATATAGAAATGATAAAGAAAGGGGGACAAATTATTGAATATGCTCTTATATCTTTGTAGATTGATACAAAACTAAGGTCATGTATGGCTACATTGGTATTGATCTTTGTATTATTGATACAACATTAAGATTATATGTGGCTACATTGGTATTGATCTTTGTATATTGATACAAAATTAAGGCTAACCCTTTTTAAGGTATTGTACTTAGGCTTAAAAATGCTGGACTGAAAGGGAGAGCTGTTGGGGGGAAAAAGAAATACCTTAAACTAAAAAAAAAAAAAAGAGAAGAGGATGGGGGGTTGAGGGGGAGGAGGGTGGAAGGGTGGAACTGGAGGGGGGAGTAGGGAGGGGATTGTGATTGAGATGGAACTTGAAGAAATAAAAAATAAATTATTAAAAAAATGCAATGTGAAGTTTTGGCACATTGATAGCAACTGTTACAAACTGTATAGAATAATTAAGAGATACAAACTAAAAGTCATTCAAACATGTCATTTGGTTAGGTACTAGCATAGTCTATCACAGATGTTTTCTAAGTTAACTGGAAATCAAGTTGCTAAGAGACAAGTAACATTTGATTATTCAAATATATGGAGATAGAGAGGTGGTCTTCAAAAACCTCAAGAGATCTGTACTATTTGGCATTCAAAGAAAGTTTCTTAACTTAAGAATTTTTGATATTGACACATGTCAGCTCCTGACAGCACCCCCTATTCTACTCCAAGTAGAAGATGAGCATTGAGGAATCTCCAATTGGAGATGTTGCATTAGTGGCAAGCTTGTCACTGGGCAAGAAAAATCCCTTGCTTCAACTGTAGACAGAATGCTGTCCAAAAAGGACAAAACTTGGAAGAAGGTAGGTTGACAGCCTAGCTCTGCCAAGACAGGGTAGGCAAGTCCTTCATAACCCCTGCTTTACAATTAATATCTGTCAGAGATACTGGGCCAAGAGGCTGAAGATTAGTGCTCTAATGTATGGAGAGAAATTGGGGACTGTCCAGGCAGCCAGTTGTCTGTCATCTCTTAGTTTTGGAAGCTGCTGGCTCTGCACTTCCTGTATAATCAGATGTATTTATCCTTCTCAGATCTCTATGTGGTTGAAAACTAGATAGGTATAGTTTCACAGTTAAATTTTAAGTTGTTTAGGAATTAAAAGGATGTTCTAGGTCTAAGGAGATGTTTTAAAGTTGGTAATACAAGTTAGGATGGAAACTGAGTTAGGTATAGAATTTCAAACTCATGGAGATAGATGGATAACTGAATATTAATATCAGTTGCCAAATATATATGGACTGGACATTGCGAATGTATGTTATAACTTATAATTTTCATAATTGTGGCCTATTTATTAAAAAAAGAATTATGAGTTCTGGGAAAAGGGGGAGAGGGTGGGAGAGTGGGGCCGGGAGGGGTGGAGGGAGGGGACTGTGATGGAACTTTAACTTGAAGTAATAAATAAACATTAAAAAAAGAAAGGAGAAAAATAATTGAACAGACAAATTTATTTAGGTAATAATTAGTTCCTTCAGTTTGGTCCGTAAATAGCCTTTTTGGTAATATCCTGCTTGTCTAGTGCTAGAGGGTTTGTATGAATTGGTTCAAGAGCCTGTTGAGTTTCTAGGTGCCTAGCCCTACTGGGATCTGTAGTAGGAAACTATTAAATCATCTTCTTAATGAAAGATAAGAAAAACAAATGAATACATTTAACCACTGATGGGGTTCATATTGTGAATCCTCAATTATTTCGATTAAAAAAAAATCACCAAACTGGCAAGTTTTTTGGCATCTTTGCTTCTCATTTAGCTTACCTATAGATTGAGGATGCTATTCGTACTATACGATAATGTTGTCTAAAGAATAAGCTATTGCTTGCAAAGATTTTCCATAACTCTTAATACACACAGTAGTCACTTGGTAAAATTTAGCCTGGTACTGTAGTCCCAGCTACTCAGTAGGCAAAGGTGGAAAGATCACAAGGTACAGGCCTACCTAGGCAACTTAGTGAGACCTTGTTTTTAAAGAAAAAGTACAAAAGAGAGTTAGGGTTTATATAAGTGTTAGAATGTTTGCTGAACATGTATAAAAACCCAGGTTCAATCCACAGTGCTAAAAAAAAGTAAAAAGAAAAGAAAATATATAAAAGAAAGGAAGGAAGATAAGAAAGGAGAGGAAGTTATTTTGTGTGAGTAGCATAGATGTTGCCTCCTCCTCTTTCATTTATGGAGTGATACAGAAAGGTTTTTTAGGCAGGAAAAATGAAAGAAGAACCAGGATCCCTACATTAGAAATGTTACTATACTAAGAGATTGAAGGGTTAAGGTGGGGAGAGAAACATTTTTCATCAAGAGAAGCATAAATGTAGTATTCAATGTATTTAAAATATCACATAGATTATTTTAGTTAAACTATGAGACATCCAAAAATGTGGGCTTGGAAGGTTTCCTAAATTTGTGCAATTTCAAGTTATATGTCAAAACCTTGGAGGCCATGCATCCTTTCTCATCTGCTGTCAGTGGAAACTTTCTGGGAAATTTGGGAAGAGCCATAATACAGCAAGACACTGGGATTATTGCACCTTAAGAAGAGCCTCTAGAAGAGGCATGCACTGCTGTAATTTCCACTGTGACTTTCCTTACACCAGTCAACAGTGATGATGTTGACATGGTACTTGGGATGACTTAGGACATAGTTAAATAGCCTGGACACACATATAAAATCTTGTATGTTGACACATAGTGCTGTACAGAGACAGCTGCTGATGCTCTGTGTTCCTAAGAACAGCTGGAACAAAGCACCAAGCTCTGGTGTTAATCTCAAGACCAGCAGCTGGTGATCTGAGCAGGCAAAGAAGCAGCTAATAGAATGGATGCTCAAATGAGGCCCTTCTAGGATTTTCTATGGCTGTTTCTTTGAATGAATCACTTGAAGGAGAATCTCTCTCTTTCTCTCTCTCTCTCTCTCTCTCTCTCTGTCTCCCCCACCCTCTCTCTCTCTCTCTCTCTCTCTCTCTCTCTCTGTGTGTGTGTGTGTGTGTGTGTGTGTGTGTGTGTGTGTGTGTGTGGTGAATGGGATGAAGACAAGTTAAAATTAGTATGGGGTTTTTAGGAAGTGAGGTTTTGAGGAGAGGGACAAGGGGTAGCTCTGCTGCATGTCACTGGTAGTGCTGGATACCCTGGAAATGTAGAGTGGCCCCTTGATATGAGTTGAAGAGACCCAGTGGTAAATAAACATGCAGTGGTGTGGATGTCTAAGGCGACAGGCTCATCAAAAGCAAGTTAGAGTTGCTGACTGATGCCTGGATCAGCTCTCAGTTTTCTCTAAACTCTCAGATAGTTGGAACCATTAACACCAACTTAACAGAAGTGATTTCTTTCTGATTTTGTAGAGCAGGTACTCTGTTGTAAAGGACAGTCATGCCGAGTGGATGCAAAATTTAATCCTTCAGTTGTGATCCATAGAATCTTCTCTTCTGCATGCATAAAAGTGGGGTCAACAGTGGGAACTGGAATTTTAATCTAAGGTTTATAACTCTCAGGTACATGTGCTCATAATTCATGAGATAACCTTTAAAACAGCGAAGCAGCAGGAGCCTGTGCCTGACATTCAAATCCCTCCCCTGAATCTAACCAGTTTGCTTTTTATTGTTTATGATCATCATTATATGAATATGTGCTAAATGTGTAAGCATAAGTATCTGACTTTCATTTTTCACTTCTTCCAGTTAGAGTTTCCCAATGGAAAAAAATAAAACATGCTTTAAATAATAAAACTACGGTTTTAATAACTTCCTAAAACAGAATGGAAAGGAAATTAAAATTGACCACATACCACAGAAACAAATTTTGATTTTACATGGAGTGCTTCTGCTTTAGCTCAAAAGAATCCAAGTAATATCCTGTCATAGCTGAGGGCTCCAGCAGATGTCTGGAGTGAAGCAGGGTGACTTGCGCTCAACTATACTTAAGATGACTAGACAAAATATAAACATCTGTACACTAAAGAATGGGTTTCTAAATGTAAAATGCTCAGTTCTCATAATTTTATCAAAATTGTCATATACTAATAAGATATGGATAGAAATGGAACTAAATCATTTTACAATGAAATAGAAGTTGGGAAGGAACTTCTATTTTCTATGTTCTACAGAGGTTCTTACTGGGTCCTGGCACACCAGCCACCTGCTAAAGGTGTATTCTCCTATCTCTCATCTTACATTTTATATTTAATGTAGGCTAATCAAATAGAGCCTGTTTTCTTTCCTGTAATTACGGCCATCCTGGAAAGGCTATGTTATACAAAGTAATAGAATATGAATTCCCAAGCCAATGACATTGGTATTTATTACTATGTATGATGAGTCAGCAAATCTTTAGTAACAGCTTGTTGGAGAGTGAAATTAAAAGTCCCAGTGTAAATTCTAGCTCACTCAAAATCCTCAGTTAATATATTTTTTAAAAAATATATTTTTTCTGCATGTAATTATTTAAAATACCTGTATGGGTACACAGACATCTTTTCTGGGGGCTGGAGACATGTGGATAGCTTAAATTCAGAATGCTGGTAGTGCTCTGCTCTAATAGTGTAGAGACTCAATTTCAAGAATTTGCCCACGACACTGCCAGAGGCCACCACTCTGTTCTTGTTCTCAGAGAGTTTCAGATTGGCCCTCTGTTTCTCAGTGTCTCCAATGTCCTATTCACCTATTTCACTTATTTCAGTGGTGAAATTGAGAGAATTTTAGTTTTGATATTGAAAAATGGTGCCAACTAGCTCCTAGCCAATATGTACATTGGGAAGGTACAGATCTGAACTTATGCTTGCAAAACTGGTGGTTTATAAAGTTTTGTATCTAAATTACCAAACTCTTAAGACTACAGTCTTTGTGGTTCACTACCTCAAATTTCATGTGGAGATTAAGTTGGTGGAAATAGAATTCCATAACTTCTCCAGGGTTCATGCCAGGCATGAAAGAGTTGTGCCAAATTTTTGATGATTGATAGTCCAGGAGTAGTACAACTCTAAGTGTGCAAACAAGTGAACATGAGGAAGAACAAGGTCTCTCCATGTTCACTGTCCTGAAATCAGCTTTTAGGATAACCAGGCTATACTGGGTCACATTCTTTCAGAACTTTATTTCTCTGTCACAGAGAAATTCCATAAACCCATCTATGGTCACAGTCTTCCTATGTGACAGTGCTGCCCTTTAATATGGAAACTCTCACGGCAATAACTATTCAAAAATGTAACACTGCCATAACCTCATTCTACATCTGTCCTCTCAACGTTAAAAAAAAAAGACCCTCTAGCACTTGGCAAACTAGTAAAGGGACTGGAGGGCTGTGTTCTTTCAGATACTGTATTTCATAGCTTAAGTGGATTCTCAGAAGTACACAGAAATGCAAATGATTGTGGTAGAAAAGATGAATGTTTTTGAGATTTACAGTGGTAACTCCAATGCTCCTTTGAATGAGTTTTAACATCTAACATTCACTAAGTCCTCCACTCTCTAAGTCTTATCCATATCTCCATGTGTCACTTGATTTTAGAAAGCTAGACTGTAAGCAGTTAAGACCATCCACATCAAGGTGGAACACAAGACACACTCCTGCTAGGTACCATATAACCTAAATGTCCTGCCTGTTGACTCTCCTGCTTCAGTGATCGGGATAAAGAGCAAACCTCTGAGTGTGGAGAGAAAGACTATCTTCCAGACAGACCCGAGAGTAAACAATGCATTCCTTTTCACTAAAGTACGTCACACTGCAAAGTTTTGGATGTAAGAGTTTACCAAAGAAAATCTGGAAACACTAACGGCTACTTTCTCAATAAGTACCTTGTTACTATAACATTCAGCTTTCTGGAAGACAGATGGAAGCATAATGGGGAATATTTTTAATTATCCAAAGTACTGCTAACTCACCAGTCAGTCATAAAGGAAATAAATATTGTTTGTCCTCCTGAAAGTCTATACTTCAGTTTCAAAATTTATACGCACAAAATTTTTTTTACTTATATTTGAGAAGAGGGAAGATTGACTGCCGTTATTTCAGTGACCTCTCATTTATTTTATTTATTCTCTCATATTTTATATCCTGAAAGAAGTTCCCCCTCCTTCCACTTCTCCCATTTCTTACCCCTATCTTCTCCCCTTTCCCCTAGATCTACTCCTCCTCAATTTCCCTTCAAAACAAACAAAAAACAAACAAGAAAAAGAAAAGAAGAACAGGCCTTCCAGGGATGTCAATCAAATATGGCATAACAAATTACAGTAAGATTAGGCAAGACCCTTATACCAAGACTGCATGAGGCAACCCAGTAGGAGGAAAAGGGTCCTAGGAGCAGGCAAAAGAGTCAGAGACAACCCCACTCCTACTGTTAGGAATCCCACAAGAACTCCAAGCTACAAAACCATAATGTATATGCAGAGAACCTAACTCAGACCATGCGGGGTCCATGTTTGTTTACTTCAGTCTCTGTGAGTGCCTATGAGTCCTGCTTTGTTGATTCTGTGGGTTGTGTTCTTGTGTCAACCCCTCTGGGTCCTACAATCTTTCCTCCCCCTCTTCTGTGAGATCCCCTGCTTCTGGCTAATGCTTGTCTGTGAGTCTCTGCATCTGCTCCCATCAGTTGCTGGATGATACCTCTCTAATGACAATTGGGCTAGGCACAGATCTTGAGTATAGCAGGTATCATTACAAGTCATTTCAATCACTTTGTTTTTTTATCAGTCATATTTGGTTCTATTCTATATTTCTGGGCTGTTCTGTCTCTCATTCCTTGTCATCCAAGGAGTGTCAGGTATGGGCTCCCTCTTTTGTTGTGGGCCACAAGTTTAACCAGTCATTGTTTAACCATCCCACAAATTATGTGCTGCTAATTTGTGGGATGCTACAGCACGACTTGTAGGCAGGACAGATTGTAGGTAGAAGATTTTGTGACTGGGTTGATGTTCCACCATTGCTAGGAGCCTTGCCTGGTTATAGAAGATGGCATGTTTTGGGCTCCATATCCCCCATTACTAGGAGATTTCTCTAGAGTCACCCTTGTACATTCCAGGGAGTTTCCACTGTACTAGGTTTCTATATCATCTCCCTAATGCCCCCAATTCCAGTTGTCTTTCCCAGTACCCTCTCCCTCCATCCTACCCTTCTTATCCACCTCCCTTGCTTTGGTGCCTCCTGTTCCTATCTCTATCTGTCCCTAGTTCACCTGCAAAATATATTCTACTTCCCTTTCCCAGGGACATTCATGTGCCTCACCTTGAGAGGCTTCTATACTTTCAGTGAGACATATTTGCTTGTAGTGACTGTTTATTTCCTTCCTATTAATTCTTTCAGCAACATAGAAAGCAAACCTAACTCAAACCTCTCCTCTAGTTCATAGCATTAGGACATAATAAAATCCAAGCAGTAGTAAGTATATATCTATATTTCTCTCTCTCATTCATACATGTACATATGTATATATGTATGTGTGTATATTAGAATTTTTCTTTTAGTTTTGAGATTATAATAGCATCCCTTATTCCTTTCCCTTTCCTCCATAAAAGTTCTCCTATGTACCTTTCCTTGCTCTTTGAAGTTCGAAGTCTCCTTTTCATTAATTGTTGCTATAGATCTCTATGTACATGTATATACATTCATATTCTTAAATCTAACCTGGTCACTCTGTATAATGTTTTCAAGGCTGAGCATTTGGTATTGGCTAACCAGTTGGTGTGGTCATCACGAGGGAAGGCTATTTCTTTTTCTCTCAACATTCCTTAGGTGTAAGTAGTGCTTTGTGTAGGGTTGATAAAAAAACAACAACATGGTGCTTGCTTCTTCATCAAAATCAGTTCTGTGACTATTTGTCCTTTGAGAGTAAACAACCAACAAATGTTTTAGAGAGAATACTTGTATACAACAACATGTAAAAAAAAGCAAGGACAGATACTTTGGGGCTAATTAGACTGGCTTCACCAAGAACTTAGCATAGGAGAGATTTGAATAGCTCATTCCAAAGCCCTAGTGATATGAAGATCCATGGGAGTATCTCCTCCTTCCTTAGGCATCACACATCCTCTCTGTGGTTTTATATGACTTAAGGATTCTTTGAATGTAGGAGAAAAACACACTTGATGCTTGAATAGATGGAAGAGTTTCTTATATACAGCTATAAAGAGGAAGACCAAGTCTGTTATAGAGGTCCGTATAGCAATTGACTGAGAGGTGGGGGAAAGGAAGCATGAAGCTGAAACAGTAAGAGGCAACTTATCAGTATCAAAGGAGTATGGATCTCCAGGATTCTGGTTTCCCAACTAATTGGCTAATTTGAATACTTTGGGAATAGAGATGGCTCATAATCCTCTGGTTCTTGGCCCTGAGTCCATTGAAGCTGTTTGGGGAGGCCAGAGAAAGGGAAGTGATTAGGGTGTGGACTTAATGTGTTCTCTCATCTGGGACTGGAAATTAGGTCATGACCATATTAAACAAACAACTAAAAAAATAAATAAGTGAATGAACGAATAAACAAATAAATAAATAAATTTATTTTCCAACTAGTCCTAGCATTGTGTCTGAGTTTTCAGGGAGACCTTACAGTGAAGGATGGGGGGGGACATATGCTACTACTATTAAAGAAGCTACAGACTTGGTCTGCTCCCTCCTAGGACCAAATTCCCATCTATAAGGAACTGTTCAACAAGCTAAGATATAGGTCTTAGTTAGGGTCTTAACTGCTCTGTAGAACACTGACTAACAGCAACTTAAGGAGGAAAGGATTCATTTCCTCTTACAGTCCCACATCACAACATCACAGCCTAGCACTTCAGGAAGTCTGGGCAGGAATTCAAGCAGGGTACTAACTGATGCAGAAGCCATTAGAGAAGAGCTTCTAACTGGCATGTTCCTCATGGTTTGCTCAGCCTGCTTTCTTATAACACCCAGAACTGTGGATGAATTTTAATAACTAATGTTCATTCATGTCATTGCTAAATCCTGGTTGCTCCTTAATTACCAACTTCCCCAAAAAAACTGCACATGGAGACTACAATTTATTCAAGGCTAAACACCAAGCTGAGTGTATATCTAGTCTACTACACTACTATCCATATCTTCCACCCATCCAAAGACCCCAAAATATACTGGTACTGTCTCCTCTGGAATATATCCTTTCTCCTTCCTCCTCTTTCTTCCTCTTCTTGGTCTCTCTTGACCCTCCCTCCAAAAAACAAACAAACAAACAAACAAAAAAACCATGTCCCTTTCTCTGCCTACCTCTCCCTGCATGCCAGAATCAGAAATTTATTCTCCAACCAGGAAGTTTGGGGAGGCAAGAGTTACAAAAGTCATTTTGGGGTAAGTGAGTGTCAGCTTGCACAGTAAGGAAGGCAGGTGACAACCAATTATTAGTTGAATACAAGCAACTTTCAGGTCACCCTAACACAGGACCCCCAGCCCAGGCTGGAACCAACCACAGTAACTGGATCCTCTCACAACTGACAGGCCACTCCAGCCAGGAAAGCAGGTAGACTAACTGTAGATCATCTATCCCTTCTCTCCTTCAAATCTACCCCCATCTCTGTAATAGACTATTAGGGGTCTTAACAGACTATTAAGGTCTCACTTTCCTCTCAGCCCCCATCTCCAGTGCATCACACAGATCTCCTCAAACCTTCTCCCCACTCATCCTGCTCTCCCAGCCCCTAGCACCAGCAGGCATTCCCTGAGAACCTACCAGTGAAGCCTGCCAGAGAAGCAAGCTCCAGATCATCGCTCTCCCTCCCCTCCTCAAAACCCAATCTCTAGATCTCATCTTCAGTTTTGCAGACTACCTGTTGTGGCCTCTTCTTACTCTCTGTCCCAATTCCTAGATGGGTAACCAGATCTTGGTGGAACACTGTGCTTTTCTTCCTCCTTAGACTCCTCAGCCCCTTCCTCCTATCCCATCCCCATCCCTAAGTGTCAGGTTCCAGTACCCAGAAATACATTTAATCCAGAACCTACAGCTGCCACACCTCACAGAATCCCAGAAGAATTTCTTAGAAGGCAACACATAGCTACCACACCCTGCTAAAAACCAGAGAGGACAACTGAAACCAAAATGGGGGGGGCAACATCCAGCAAAGCAAAGACAAGATTAGATATCAGCACCTGGGATGAAGATCTTTCCAAACGTAGATGCCTAGACACAAGCATAAAAACACAATAAAAGTCTGGACAATATATTGTCACTAGTGTCAGCAACTATAGGATAGGCTGCTCAGAGACTTGCAACATAGCTGAAGCCCAAGACAAAGACCTTAAAATAGTCTTCACGGAATATGATAAAGTTCCTTAAAGAAGAAATGAATACATCCCTTAAAGAAATCCATGGAAACAGCAGCAAATAGTGGGAAGAAATTAATAAAACAGTTGTAGACCTGAAAGTGGAAATAGAATCAATAAAGAAAACTCAGAATGAGGGAAATCTACAAATGAAGAACATAAGAAGTTGATTAGGAACCACAGAGGCAAGTCTCACCAACAGAAACAAGAGATGGAAGAGAGAATCTCAAACATTGAAGACACAACAGAAGAAATGAATACCTTAGTCAAAGAAAATGTTAAATCTAAAAACATCCTGGCACAAAACATCTAGGAAATTTGAGACACAATGAGAAGACAAAATCTAAGAATAATAGGAGTAGAGAAGGAGAAGAAACCCATGTCAAAGACACAGAAAATATTTTTCAATAAAATCATAGAAGAAAATTTCTCTAAACCAAAGTATAGGATGTCTATTAGGTACAAGAAGCATACAGAACACTAAATAGACCGGACCACAAAAGAAAATCCCCATGGCATATAATCATCAAACCACTAAGCATACAGAACAAAGAAAGATCATTAAAAACTTCAAGAGAAAAAGACCAAGTATATGTAAAGGCAGACCTGTTAGAATAATATCTGACTTCTCAGTAGAAACTCTAAAAGCCAGAAGGGCCTAGAAAAATGTGCTGCAGACAATAAGAGACCACAGATGCCAGATCAGACTACTACACCCATCAAAACTTTTCATCACAATAGATGGAGAAAATAAAACATTACATGATAAAAAACAATAAATCAATGTCAGATGAGCAGTTTCAGCACATACATAACCCTATTTGAAATAGAAGCAATCATTATAAGTCTAATCAAGTGGGAAAAAACAAAACAAAACGGGGACAGATGGTTTTAGCACAGACTTCTATCAGTCTTTCAAAGAAGAGTTAATGCCAATACTTCTCAAATCATTCCACAAAGTGGAAACAGAAAGAGCATTGCTCAATTTGTTTTATGAGGTCGTGGTTACCCTGATACCTAAATCACATAAAGATCCAACAAAGAAAAAGAACCACATTCACTCCAACAAAGCCATACCTCCTAATCTCTGTCAAATATCGCTACTCCCTAATGACCCAGCATTCAAATATATGAGACTGTGGGGGCCATTCCTACTTAAACCACAACTGCACTCTTGGGCATATATCCAAAAGATGCTTCATTCTACCACAGAGACACTTGCTCAATTGTCTTCATTGCTGATCTATTTATAATAGTTAGAACTTGGAACTAACTTAGATGTCCCTCAACAAGTGAATGGGTAAAAAAACTGTGGTCCATTTACACAATGCATCATTACTCTACAGTAAAAATTGAAATAATGAAATTTGCAGGTAAATGGATGGAACTAGAAAAAAAATCATCTTGAGTGAGGTAACTCAGGCTCAGAAAGACAGGTGCAGTTTGTATTCTCTTATATGTGGATATTAACTGTTAAGTCAATGATAGCCAACCTATAATCTGTAAAAACCACAGTGATTTCAAAGAGAAGGGACTAGGAAAGAAAAATTTAATAGACAGTCATGAATGAATGGAAGGGTGACAGGAACGGGCTGATCAACAGAGAGGGTGAGGAAAGGAGGTGAAGGGAATATGGGAGAGATAGCCAGACAAAACTAAGGGCCATTTGAAGGTTGGGATGAGAGCCTAATACAGGAAAAGTCTTATAAAATATGAAGGGGATCTCAATGAAATTGCCAAATAAAGTGGGAGATAGAGCCCCACCTGGATATCTCTTGTCACCAAATGTATTCCAGTAGCAGAATTGCATCACATCTAATTGAGTTATGGCTAAAGGAGTTCCATAGGAACCCCCAAACAATGAAGGCTGTTGTTGCCAAGACTGTTGGTTGCTCTCCACAAACTGACAGCAAGGTCCCACTGCTGAAGACAGCTCCCACACAATTCACTGAACTAGGAGACTTTGAGCTTGTCTCATAATGTTGTGTCAGGGCATTAAAAAAATCTTTTTAATTTCTATTTTATTTTACCTTGTTTTATTTACATATGCGTATTCTCTCTCTCTCTCTCTCTCTCTCTCTCTCTCTCTCTCTCTCTCCAGTCTTTCTATGTTACAAGTCCTTTGATTGTATGTTATGGATTTCAGTTTAATGTTTTTATGAGATTCCTGTGTGTAAACCAGTAGGTTTCTGTGTTTATATCTGTTTCTTTTGCCCTTTCTTGGGCTCTTTTCCTTTTTCTTTTTTAATCCTATTCCAATGTATTAGTTTTTGTTTTATCTTATTTGATTTTATTACATCTTAGAAGCCTGTTTATTTTTTTAAATGAGAGACAGAAAGGGGGTGGACCCAGATAGGGGTGGTTAGGAAGAAGTAGGAGAAGTAGAGGAAGAGGAATGGGAAACCATAATCAAGATATATCACTTGAGGGGGCGAAGCTATTTTCAATAAAAGGGAAAAACTAGTGGTGGGGTGAAATGTACCAGATGCTTGCCCACAACCCATTTTCTCAATTGAGATTCCCTCTTCCATAATTACTCTGGCTTTTATTACATTGCCATAAAACTAGTCTCCACAATCTGACAGTAAGGCCCTACTTGTGGAAACAATATCTACACAACTCACTGAACGTGAAAAATTTGAGGTGGTGCCTTCCTGAAGTTTTCACCTGTGTGGACTGCAGTAGTCTTCATGCTACCTAAAGAAAAATGTAAAGATCAAAATTAAATACCACTTACAAAACCTTCAACAGAAACAGTGACCTGACTACAAGATTCACTGGTGCATTAGTGGCAAAAAGCTTACAGGTGTAACCAACCAGTATCTGATTTGACTTACGGTGCATTCCACAAGATGGAGCTCATGTGCAGCACTGATTGGGTACCAAGAACCTGATATCTATAAGCAATTTATAAGCAATTGATAAGAAAATTGCTTATAAACCTAGGTTTATAAGCAATAAACCTAGGTGGAAAACCAAATACTACTTTTCCTCTAAAGGAACTTAGCAATAAAATGACTCCTAATGACATTCTGCTATACTCATAGATACATATATTGCTCAGTCATCTTTAGAGAAATTTCCACCTGTAGCAGATGGGAACAAATACAGATACAGAGACCCACAGCCAGGTAATATGCAAAGAAGGAGAGAGACCTTTTAGCACTCAGCCCAAACAGGGATGTCTCCATTAATCCCTTCCCCCAGGACTCAGGGAACACTGTTGAAGAGGAGGCAGATAACTTGTAAGAGCCAGAGGGGATAGAAGACACCAGGAGAACAAGGCCACCTAAGTCAACCGAGCAAAGATCATATGAACTCACAGAGACTGAGGCAGTAGACACAAGGCCTGCATGGGACTTAGAGCTGAAAAAAATGGACACATACCTCAACCCCTAACTAAGAAGCTATCTCCTATTGATAGCTATTTGCTAAGGAAAATTTTCTCCAAGGGACTCTCACTGGGGAAGTAAACCTTAAGAGTAGGCCCCATGTACAGCATCTTTGGAACTTCATCATCTCATAAAATTTTGCAAGGTCATTTTTTTTTAACCTTACAGTCCTTTGTATATATTATATTATGGCTTCCAGTTTTTGTTTTTATGGGATTTGTGTGTGAATGTGTGTTTCTGAGTCTGTATGTGTTTCCTGTGGTTTTTCTTTAGCTCTTTTTCTTCTGTTTGTTTTGTTCTATTACAGTTTGTTATGATTTTTATTTTATTTTATTTTTGTTTGATTTCATTGTTATTTTTATTTTTCAGATGTCTCTAAGGAGAAACAGAAGGGGTTAATTCTGAATGGAGGAGAAGGAAGAGGGGAAATAGCAATATATTGTATGAAAAAAATCTATTTTCAACTTAAAAAGAGAATATTTATGATGGAAAGTTAATATTAGTGTGTTACCACAACTTAAAAAACCAAACAAGACAAAAAACCAACTTGTTAGCCCAGGACACACTAAGGACAGAATGAAGGATTAAGGTTATCTTGGACTGTGGTTCAAAATATGCACTTCTGGCAGGATTTCATTTACTTTGTCCAGCCTAAGTTACCAAGAATTTTACTAAACTCTGCCCGGGAGCATTGTTACTCTGGAATTTCTGTAAACCACATCTTTTTCTGCAGAATTTACTGGCATCTTGTAAATGTCTATGCTTTGTTTTTGAGGAAGCAACTGTATTGTGGTACAGTATGCATAACCAAGCTTATCTAATTTTGGTATAAACAATAATTTTTAGTAAATTGACAATTTTTCAACCATTGATGCAATCTGTTCTTGGAAAAGCCTCATCATACCAGGAAGAGTCATGTAGCTACTTGCCATCAGTAGCCTTACCAGACTGCAGTCTTAGGTTATCAATGATCCGCTTTCTTGTTCATTTTCATTTGAGAAATTTCATAGTGTTACTATGTAAACAGTCGTTGCATTTGCATTTCACATCTGGGTTTTACTTAGCATGATTTTTTTGAGGCCCACTCACGATGTGACATTTATCACTTATCGGGACTTTGTTTCCTTCCATTGATGACAGAATTCCACGGCATGGTAATGCCACTCTTTGCTTTTGTATTAGTTGGTGGATATTGAGATTGTTTCCAAGTTCAGAATATTGTGAGCAAAGCTGATATAAGCTGAAAAAAAGCAAAGACCAAAACCCAGTCAACCTAACAAACAAACAAACAAACAAAACCTACACTTTCAGCTCAAAGGAAAGACAGAACAGCTTATTCTGGAGGCCAATATGAGCGACTATGATCTATGAAGAAAGATTCTGCTTACCCAAAACTACCATGTTCCAGTATGGCACTGATTTCATGAAGTTTTTATAGTAACAGAATAAAGAATATCATAAATCAAGGTATTTAAAAGTACATTGATGGTAGTAACATCAGGTAGGTATGTTGTACTAAAGGAGAGAAACCTCTGCTATAGGCTCAGATGTTATTTGAAGATATTCTCAGTGTTTGGGTTGGTGAAAACTAAGGTCTGTTTGTATGTTCCAAAAAGTGTTTACATGATAGTCAGAGGATGTCAGGCCAAACACAGAGGTGGCTAAAGAATGGCTATTACTAGGGCTACTGCTTTTAATCCAGCACTCAGGAGGCAGAAGCGAGCAGATATTTTTGAATTTGTGGTCACTTTTCATAGCGAGTTCTCATTAAAAAAAATAGATGGGGGACTCTAGTGGCTGATGATAGTCCATGATATTTTGTTTCTCAATATATGCCATTTCAGTTTTGTGTAGCCAGTTCTAATCTGTCAACCTTACAGAATTCCAAATGGAATCGTGACTTTGTGTGTGTGTGTGTGTGTGTGTGTGTGTGTGTGTGTGTGTGTGTGT
>CAJQZJ010033675.1:844110-872048 GCA_907164525.1 Lophiomys imhausi | reverse complement strand
GTGTGTGTGTGTGTGTGTGTGTGTGTGTGTGTGTGTGTGTGTGTGTGAACTTGAGCTCACCCTGCCATGAAGATTTGTGTACAAATCTTTGTATGACTGTATGTATTCTTTTCTCTTGGGTGGATATAGAAAAGAATCTATATTTTACACATGCATGCTACCTTTTAAGAAATTACTTGCAAATTGCATGATTTCATTGTTTCTGATGGCTGAGTAGTATTCCATTGTGTAGATGTACCACACTTTTTTATCCATTCCTCAGTTGAGGGATATCTGGGTTATTTCCAGTTTCTAGCTATTACAAATAAGGCTGCTATGAACATAGATGAGGAGGTGTCCTTGTGGATTGGTGAGGAATCATTTGTATGTATACCTAGAAGTGGTATGGCTGTTCTTGAGGTAGAGCTATTCCAAGTTTTCTAAGATATCACCAGAGTGATTTCCATAGTGGTTGTACAAGTTTTCACACCCACCAGCAAAGGAGGAGGGTTCCCCTTTCTTCGTAACCTCACCAGCATGTTCTGTCATTTGAGTTTTTTATCTTAGCCATTCTGACAGGTGTGAGATGGAATCTCAGAGTCGTCTTGAGTTGCATTTCTCTGATGATTAAGGATGCTGAGCATTTCTTCAGGTGTCTCTCAGCCATTAGGGATTCCTCCTTTGTGAATTCTCTGTTTAGCTCTGAAACTCATCCTGAGTGAGCTAACCCAGGCTCAGAAGGATGCACCTGGCATCTATTTACTTATAATCGGATTTTAGCCATATAGGACAGGATAACTATACTGCAACCAATGCACCAAAGGGAACATGAACATAGACTTTTTTCCCTGTCAATGAGACACTTTGCCCTAGTGGTGCTGCCTTGTATGCCCCCAGTGTATGAGGAGGCTCTTGGCCCTCATATGACTGCTGAACTGGGGTGGGGGACTGTTATGTAGGGACACTCCACTCTGGAGGAGTGGGTTGGAAGGGATAAGGGGTAGAGGGTGGGAGGATGGGACTGGGAGGGGTGGAAAGATGGTACTATGATGAAGATAAATAAACATAATAAAAATAAAAATAAAAAATAATGATAAAATAGAAAGGAAAGAAAAGCATATGCTATGGACAAGCAGACAGAACCAATTGACAAGTTTCTGTAAACTTCTGTGGAAACAAGAAAACCCTACTAAATAAACATTTAATATTGCTCATAAAAAAAAAAAAGAAACTACTTGCATGTATGTTTTCAGGGCTAGGCATTTACATAACCAGTTGGTGTGTTCTTCCCTATGCAAGACTATTCCTTCCATTTTCAATATTCCTTAGTTGCTTGTAGTTCTTTTTCTAGGACAGAGGCTTCATTAGTTTTCCACCTTCCATGTTAACATGTGTATTGGTGCTGCCTTGTTCAGCTCATGTTTAGGGAATCATGCTGGTAAAACTTCATGAGTGTAGCACCTGACATTTCTAAGATAACTTATTACTGTTCCGGTGTTTTGTAATCTCATACCTTTCAAAGAGACCAGTCATATATCCGTGTGTGTGTGTGTGTGTGTGTGTGTGTGTGTGTGTGTATGATGAAAGCAGAAGAGGGAAGTATTAAATAAGATAAGGAGAAAGGGATCATCATTAATAAGTGGAGATGCTAGGGTAGTAGAAGGACTGTATAGTGATAAATGTATGAAAAAATCACCATGGAGCTCATTTCTTTGTTGCGAACCAAAGTATGGTAATTGGTAACTGTAATCCCAGCACACAGGCTAAACAGGAACATTGCTGCAAGTTCAAAGCCAACATGGTGCACACAAGGCTACATAGTGATACATTGTATAAAAAAAGAAAGGAAATAATAATAAAAATACATAGGTGTGAACAAACAAATAAACTGAGAGTTTCAAATAAAGTAAACCAGATTAGTGTGATTTACTTTCAATGAAAACATAGTCTAATGCAACTACAAATTCTAAGCTTTCCTGGATTACCTTGAAAGCAATGGTCTTGGATGAATGTAAAGAAGAAAACATTTGAAACTTATATGTTAGGGGATGTATAGGGATTCCAAGATGTGGATTTATTTTAGAAAACATGATGCACCCTATTAGAAAATGATTTCCTGATCAGTGGTGAGCTGAAAACATACCTTATGAAGCTGGAGGTGGTAGTCTGTTTCTAGCGAGTGTGTAGATTTTTATATGTGTGTGCGTGTGTTGTGGTAGAGTATAGGAGATGGTAAGAAAAGTTGCTTTTATTATTCATCTTTCAACTGTCACAACTTAAATGCCATGATTATGTGCAGAGCCTAAGCAAGTCTTCCTTAAGCATGAGGGAAGCTGACTCATGTTTACACATGGAACAGAAGGGGCAGAGTCCATATTCCCTTACTGTTTCATTTTTGTAGTATTTAGTTATTAACGGTCTATGAACTGGAAGAAGATACATCATATTCTAGCTTGGCTTTCCCCATTAATAACTTTTTCCTTTTGTTCTTTAGCTTTTCCTTCCTTTTCTCTTCACATTTCTAAAAGTGCTGTAACAGCATTGAATTCTATTTACCAACTTGTTTAAATTGCTGTAACTATCTGTATAGTTACTTTACTTTTTAAATTGTAGATTGTACAAAGGGGACATATGTCATTTTATTTAAGGAAAATCATTAGAAGTTTAATAGAAATATGTTGTATGATATGTTATATGCAAAACAACAATGTAAATTTATAAGTAACTTCCTTAAATACAGATTCATGGCCAGTACATCTTTATGTATTTCTTCCAAGTCTCTGTTGTCTCCTATCTGCCAAGAATGGCAGCTGCTCTTATTTATATTAGAATTTCCCTTAATTTTTATTGATGATGTATATGTCCCTGTAAATACAGCTTCTCTGTACCAGATTTTGAAGTTTATATTAATCAGAATTACACTATTGCCCAGTAGTTTACAACAAGGCTGGTCACGCCTTCTCTGCCACAAACGATATTTGATGATGTTTGGGAATGCATTGGTTCTCACAACAGGGAAGGATGCTGTTGGTGTTTAGAGGGGAGAGGCTGAGTAGGCTGCCCAGCATCCTACATGTAGAGGAAAACACTCATGACAATTTGCTGGATCAACATTTTAATCATGATCAGCTCAATCAATTTGTGGAGAACATTTATTCCATTCTCCATTTTATTGACACATATGGTCTAGTAATTTAAAATATTGCCATTGGAGTTTAAGTTGTTTCCACTTGGGTACTAAGATAAATAATTCTGCCCATGAATGTTCTGGTGTTTGTATCATGATCTTATGAGAAATCCTCTACAAGTGGAAATTTCTGGTCCTAGGATAAGTACTTCTTTCCTATATCAATTCCCAAGTGCTTCTCAAATTGGATGTATGATTTTTACTGCAGTACATTAAGAACATGTTTCCTTAGGAATTGCTTTATCCCTAGGTTTCTGGGCTCTGGGTCCTGGCCCTTCAGGCAGTGTCAGGATTAGGCTGCCTCTCAGGACATGGGTCTCAAGGTGGACCAATCACTGGTTGGCCACTCCCACATTTTCTGCCCTACTTTTACTTCAGAACACCTTATAGGAAGGACAAATGGTAGGTCAGTGGTTTTGTGACTGGGTTGCTGTCCCAATCCCTCCACTGGAAGTCTTGTCTGGTTACTGGAGGTTGGCAGTTCAGGCTCCATATTCCCTAAGACTCCATATCCTAGGAGTCTTAGCTAGGGTTTGTCTTTTAGATTCTTGGGGGTTTCCATTGCCCTAGGTTTCTAGCTCATCCCAGAGATGACCCCCGCCATTTGGGTTGTCTTTCTCAGTACTCTCTCCATCCTCCCCCTATCTGATTGCTACTGTTCCAGTACTCACCTCCCCACCCATGCACCCATCCACTGGAGATGTCTATTCTGTTTCCCCTTTATAAGGAGATTCATGTGTCTTGCCTTGAGCCCTTCTTATTACTTAGCTTCTCTCCTGTGGAATGGAACATGATTATATTTTACTTTGCAGCTAATATCCACTTATAAATCAGTACACACCATGTCATGTTTGTCTTTCTGGGTCTGGGTCACTTCACTCAAGATAATCTTTTCTAGTTACATCCATTTTCTTAAAAATTTCATGATGTCATTGTTTTTAACAACTGAGTAATATTCCATTGTGTAAATATACCACATTTTCTTTATCTCTTCTTTGGTTGAGGGATATCTACATTGTTTCCAATCTCTGGTTATTATGAATAAAGTTGCTATGAACATAGTTGAGCAAGTGTTCTTGTGGTATGGTGGAGCATCCTTTGGGTATATGCCCAGGAATGGTCTTAACTGGGTCTTAAGGTGGATCGATTCTTAGAAACCACCATATTGATTTCCAAAGTGGTTGTACAAGTTTGCATTCCCACCAACAATGGAGGACTGTTCCCCTTGCTCCTCATTCTTACCAGCATGTGTTGCCACTTGTATTTTTTGGTTAGAGCCATTCTGATGCGTGTAAGATGGAATCTCAGAGTCATTTTGATTTGCATTTCCCTGAAGGATAAGGATGTTGAGCATTTCTTTGTTTCTTGTCCATAGATTAATGTCCATAGATTAGTCCAACTGTCATCAGAGTGGCTTCACCCAGAAACTAATGGAAACAGATGCAGAAATCCACAGCCAACCATGAGGCAGAGCTCAGAGAATCCTGTAGAAGAGGGCAGGAAGGGCTGCTGGAGACAGAGGGGTCAAGGACACCAGAAGAAAGCCCACAGAAACAGATACAGTGGTGCACACATTTACTCCCTGCACTCAGCAAGCAGATGCAGGTGGATCTCTGTGAGTTCGAGGCCAGCCTGATCTAAAAAGCCAGTCCAGAACATACACAGAGAAACCCTCTCAAAAAGCTAAAAAAGAAACCCCACAGAATCAACCAACCTGGGCTCATATGGGCTCACAGAGACTGAACCAACATTCAGAGAAGGAGCCTGCATAGGACTGACCTAGGCCCTCTGAATATATATTACAGTTATGTAGCTTGATCTTCTTATGGGACTCCTAACAACAGGATCAGGGTCTATCTCTGACTTTTTTGCTTGCTTTAGGGACCTTTTCCCCCTACTGGGTTGTCTCTTCCAGCCTTAATACAAAGGGAACTGCATAGTCTTATTGCAACTTGATATTGCCATGGTTAACTGAGATCTGCTGTGGCCTGTCCTTTTCTGAAGGGAAATATTGGAGATGTGGATGGGAAAGAGGAGGAGGAAAGAACAGAGGTGGGATGTAGAGAAATGTCTTATGTGTCCTATGGATGTAGAAGCTGTCAATAAAAAACCCTATGGCCTATATATAGTTGGACAGAAAGAGAAGTAGAAGGTGGGACTTCCTAGGAAAGAG
Source organism: Lophiomys imhausi (assembly GCA_907164525.1). Lineage (NCBI taxonomy): Eukaryota > Metazoa > Chordata > Mammalia > Rodentia > Muridae > Lophiomys > Lophiomys imhausi. The sequence continues at coordinate 866,709 of CAJQZJ010033675.1, read as the reverse complement.
AGAACTCTGGGAAGGAGAATGAGGAAGGATTTTCGCCAAGAGACATGGAGGGAGACAGATGTGATTATGGGCTGGGAAAGTATAGCTAGCCAGGTGGATGGACGAGGCAAGGTAGACTGGCTAACTTACATGAACTAGTTTAAAGTGTGTCCAACTAAGACCTAGGCATTGAAAAATTAAAAGGGCTTGGCATATTCATCTTATGATTTAAGGCTGCCCTGGGTCTTAGGCTTTTTCATCTGGAGACATAAGTCACTGGTCTCCCACAACAGTTGGAGGGAGGGACTGGGAGGAGAAGAGGGAAGGGAAATCAGGGTTATCAATTTGATTAAAACAGTGTTATTTTACAAGGTAAATTTGCTTTTATCCAAGCCATGAAACTACAAATAATTATATATTTTTACACAAGGAAGATGTGGTATGAGTTTATTAAAATAACCAATTATAAGAATTTTTTTGTTTAATCTCAGGTGAGAGGCTGATTAAGACACAGGTGTAGTCATATGACTGCTGAACTGGGTGGGGGACTGATATGTAAGGACACTCCACTCCGAGGAGTGGAATGGAAGGGATAGGGGTAGAGGGTGGGAGGATGGGACTGGGAGGGGTGGAAAGAGGACATTATGATGGAGATGTAACCTGAAGTAATAAAAAAAAGACACACGTGTAAAGTATTAACTGTCTTGTGAGCTAGCAGGGACATGGCTTAACCAGCTGAGCAAGTTTAGTTGAGAGGAATTGAGAAAGGATAAAAAGCCTAAGCCCCCAGGAGAAATGGGCTCTACAAAGAAGTAGAAGAGAGGGGCTACAAAGAAGTAGGAGAAAAGGGGGTGCAAAGAAGAGAAAGGACTACAAAGAAGAAAGAGGTTGCTGCTCTCCCGGCTGCTGGTGCTCCCCCAAACTGCTGCTTTTTCTTCTTGCTGCTGTCTCCTGGCTTGCTGGACTTCTACTGAGACTGGTATTACCCCCAGAGGACCCTAAAACCCTAATCAGCAGGAAGTAGCTCAAAGAGACCTATGTCCCTTCTCCCTCTAACCTTCTTTCTCTCCTGCATAGTGTTGGGTTGGGAGGAACAAGGGGTGGAAGGGAGGTAGAGGCATTAAGTACAGTAAAATAAATTAAGTATAGTATAAAAATAATAAAAGTCATCTTGTTACAGGAAGAAGCTATAGGGAGAACAAGAATTGGTTTTTTTTAAACTGATTTTTAAATATTTATTTTTATTTTTTATAAGTATAGATGTTTTGCCTATGGATATGTCTGTGCACCAGATTCATGCCTGTTGCTTATGGAGGCCAAAAGAGAACATCAGATTCCATAGAACTGGAGGTATAAGACGGTTGTGAGTCACAATGTGGGTACTGGGAACTGAACCAGGTCCTCTCCAAGAACAACCACTGCTCTTAACTTCTGAGCCAGCTTTCCAGCCCTTAGTAACCATCTATTATCAATGCTTTCTTGGAACTAATTTATCCCTAGACGCCATCGTAGACCTATAAACTATGAATGTCACAAAAAATACCAGGCAATCTTGTTGTTTTTAATTTTCTTTTTCTCTCTTGGAGTTCTACTTTATCCACTCTTATGCTTCTATTGGACTAATTGTTTCTTAGACAAACTAAAGTAAGTGGCACTACACCATGCTGACATTAGTCATTGAGTTTCCTGTGTTGTGTTGGATTCACCTGCTTCCTGGCTTTCCTTCCTTGGTTTCCTTCCTTGCTCTTAGCTTACTGAGCACAGTTTAGTACAATCCCTTCAGATTCTATTTGCTGTCAATTTTGGCTTTTGGAGATTTTGTCTTTTAGTTTTGTCTTTTATCTCTTCTAGCATATGAAGTGTCTGGATCTCAAAGTATTTTTTTTTCATTACTAAACACCTTGATTTTGCTTCCTTAGACTTATTACTCTGGGAAAATTAACTCTAATTGTGTTAACTTTTGTCCTTTGCTTCCTCAGTCTCCCACATTTTATTTTATTTTTTTAGTTATTAGTTCTGTCTCTCACTACACTTTTCTAAAATGCCTATGGGCTCCTGATACTCATTCATACTTTAAAACATGGCACCAAGAGTCAGCTTAAAAATTCTATGTATGTGTACAGAATGGAGAAGGAACATATCCCTTTCAGTGAGAACCTTCCTTTGTCTCCATATCTATATCTAAAGGATCCACCATCAGCAGATTAGCTATTTTCTTCAGAGACTTCATTCTCTTTCCCAGGGTGTGCTAGGCTGCTAGTCACTGCTAGAAAGGGTGAGGGCTAGAAATCTCACTATGAAGGAAAGTTTTCCGGCACCTTCAGTTCCAGAAAAGGAACAAGTCCTGCATTCCACTGTTCTTGCTGTGACCATGCCTATAATTCTATATGTAATTTGCCACAGTCTTCACAAAAGTAAGCCACCTGCCTTTTAGAAGACTGGGTAGCAGCACTCACCAGACACACATGGCCATCTGGGATGCTAGGCTGGTTCCTTTGACTTGCAATAACCTGATTGGTATTTAGTGTCACTCCACTCTGTTTTCTTCAAAGGTCTCACTGCTTCCAATTCATCAGCATATCCTTGATTATAAATACGTCAACCTGTCTCACAGTAAAACACGCCAACTTGTCTCATTGTAGAATATATCAGCCTGTCTCACTGGTGGACATTCACTAAGGAAAGCCCATATTTGAATACATTGTTCCTCATCTTACTGGTTTTCAGTTTACAAGACTGCTAACATTTGTAGATGCCTGGTGTCTCCCCTTTCATCTTTGTCTATACTTTTCTGAAATTTACTTTTGTGCCTTGTTAGTGGACTTTTAATTAAATTATGTTTAATTCACTATGTTAGTTCTTCTTTAATGCTAAAGTGACTTGATGTATGATGCAAATATATAGTTGTATCATACAGATACAACACCACACATGAATTATGCATCCAAACTGCCCTTGTGTGTTAGCCGCCAGTTGTAAAGATCATTTACCCTTTCTGTTCCCTGGTATCTCAGCCCACTCCTTTAGTTTCCCTTCACCTTGCTTCCATGATTTTTTGTTTTGTTTTGTTTTTTGTAGTTGTTTTTTTTTCTCTTTGCCACCTCTGCAAATTTCACTTCTCTACTCATCTTGCATTTGTATTTCCCAATAGTGTATCCTTTCTTTTTTTCTTCACTCTTTCTCTGAGCATTTCTCTCGTACTTTTTTGGATTTGGGAATATTTGCATATGCACAATGAAAGATAGTGGGCATGGGACCCAGGCACATGCAGAAAATGTACTTACGTTTCATATATAATATGCACACATAGCCTGAAGGTCATTTCATTTAATATTTTTTACTTTGTTATATAGTAGGAGATCAAATGTGAAATTTTCCACTTTCAAAAAGTTTGGGGTTTTGTGTATTTCAGATTTCAGATTTTATGATTGGGGTACTCAGCCTATAATAATTTCATTCTACCATGCACATAGTCAACACTAAAAGCTTGCTTGTGAAATGCAATGAGTAATCCCTAAGTTTCCTTTCATCCCTAATATAGCACAATAAGGATTAAAGATGGAAAACTTCCAAAAGAAGCTCCACAGATAAAGAAAGCTGAAGATTCCTGGTGGTGGTTAAGAAGATGATTAATTGTGAAGGATGGCTACATATGTGCAGTGAGTCATAGCAAAAGTCAGAATTGTGGCGTTTTAAATAAACTTTCAATCCTCGATAATTATGTATTTAATAAAAATAATGTTCATTTACAGCATTTCTATTTCCTCTAACTGTTTAAGCAGCATTTTTGAATGAATGCCTACATAATGAAAGATAAGCTCCTCCTTTAAATCATTTGAGTGTTTATTAGTTTTGTTTATGCAACAAGAGGTTATCAACTAACAAAATACAATTATTTCACATGGCTTTATTACAATTGCATGTTAGACACAAAACACCCACATTTTGATGAAACAGTGTTCCTTTGCCATTGTACATTGCTGATACTGAAAAGTACTTGAGCACAGACCAACGTTACAATGGACAATTTAGGAGAAAATAGGTTGAGATCACTTATAAATCTTTTGACTTCTAAGATCCTAGTTAACATTATCTTCATGTGTTGCTATATTTAGTTTGTCTGTTAGAAATTATGATTTACATTAGATGGTTCCTTTACTTATCTTGGCTTTGACTATGCAAAGACATTATGTTTGTTTCTTACCACCTTTTATCAGTATGCTAAACTTTTGAACAAAACAGCCACTGAATGCAATTTTATTGCAAATAGTATATGGATGGTAGTAGTATGTCATTTCATAATTTGGCAAGATGATTATTGCCCCTGAGTCTGACATGAAGAGGGAAAGGCCATTTGAGTAAAACAAGAAGGATGTTAGGCTGCAAGAACACAGCAGTAGAAACAAACCAAAAATAACAATTACAGACATGTTCATGCTGTGAACGTACTGGGGGCCCAATAGCTAATTAAAAATTGAAAATCTGGGTATCTTTATGATGAAAGGTATTTGTAAAAAGTGAGGAGGAGGAACCTGAACAAGAACTATGGGTGACTCCTAAACACAGTCCATGTGGCATGTCAATTCATTATTTTTCGTTCTTTTTGACCACATTGTCATATTTGGGTTTATTGTATTGTCACAGTGGATTTGGCAGAAAATTGCATTCTTAGCTCATTTTCAGCATGTGGCCTGGGTTACTAAAAGAAAAAAAAAAGAAAGAAAAAGCAAATTCTGTTATATTTTAAGACAAAGTTAAAACTCTTGGGCTTGATGTGTTCCCAGGTCACTCTGAGAACACTGCGCTGTGCTTTGCTGGAGCCCACCCAGGACCTTTCACACTGATAATGACGCAGCAGTGACGAACACGGGGCTAAGAATGGTAATCTTTCCCCACGGGCTTCCTCTCACCCCACCTCATTTCCTCTCTTCAGTTTTCTCTTGGGCATTCTTTCACACGCTGCTCATCCGGAGTGAACCTAAGGCTCGTTGTGGAAGGAGATTAAAAAACTAGACAAGAATGCGCGGAGTGCGGAGTGTTTTGGAGACCCCAAAGCAGTTTGGCTTCTAAGTTTTCAGAAAAAGCACCATGTACAGAACACCTTTCGATTGGCTATTTTCAGAAATAACGTAAAAGTTAGCAATATGCCTCCAAGATAGCTGGTTACAGTGACTACTTTCTACGACTTTAAAAGATGGTAACATCACCTATCATACTGTGCTGTGGGCCGTTTTCACTACAGCATGGCTGAAAGGATGCTCCCTGCTTCTTTGCCATGTGGACACTGCACCAGGCAATTCACATTCTGTCTATTGCCGGGTTACTGGCATCTCTGTCATAAAAGCTATGAATGCTGGGACCTGCCCGTTGTTAAATCATCTACATGTAGTGCTTATAAGCTAATAGCTAAGTATGTACAGATGATGAAGCTAATCAAATGGAATTTAAATTTCATGAAAGGATATTTAAAAGAATCTTGAGAAAAGATCACAGGTAGTGTTTTGTGTTCTTTTGTGTTGTTCTGTAGTGCATGAGAGTGGGAATTCCAGAAGTCTCAGATAGAGCAGCTCACATCTTCCCATTTTTAATATGTGACATTTGCTTTTGTCGGAATGTAAGGAGCATAAAGATTTTCAAACATCGAGGCTCCATCTCTCTTTTCTTACCCCCTTCTGATCATTTAAATGTTTGTAATGCCGAAAAAATATACGGTCATTTTTCTTTCACATTTTCCATACAGTTACAGTCAGATTAGTGGGTATGACACTATGCATAAAAGTTTATTAATAGATTTTTTTGAAAAATATATTCAAATTGAGTAATTAAAACTTTTTTTTTTTAAAGTTGTTTTGCAATGCCTCACTTTCCTTTATTCAGACTCATATGACTGGATGATAAAGCCCTGAACAGAAGTTCTGAGTAAACTCGTTTAAATGTAAGTGGTATATGAATACACTGGGAGCTTTTAAGAGCTGTGCTGAAGTGCTGACTAAAAATCTAAGTGCCTTCCCAGGGAGGCCTCATTCATTTTCATTGCTTTCTTCGGTTGTAAACAGCTCATGAAATATCAGGTGTTAAAAGTTACGGCAGTTAAAAATAACCCCTCCTACATTTGTGGACGTCTCTCTGCAAACACAGTTTTCCATTTCTGATCTGGCAAAGGTTTCATTTTGTTTTAGTGGTATCTGTCCAAAAACAAGGATAATGAGACTAAGTGAGTATTCCTTCCTTCACGATGAGCTGTATTTATTGCTGGAACGGAAGTTGTCATATCCGTGATCGTTAGCTTTGAACTTCAAGCAGGACTGCTTTTCCTCCAAGGACTGTTTTTCCTCAAATGTTTGGCACCAACAGCACAAGCATGACTGTACAAAACAGGACAACTGATTATATGCTTACTCAGTCACAGGCCACCGCTCTTCCCACCCTTAGAACTCTGACTTTCCTTGCAAGTGTGGGGGTCTTTGCTCCTTTCTTTCCACACCCTCCCATTTCCTGCCCTTAAAAAGAAGTAATGAAGGCCAGAAATTTTGGTCATTCTGTTTGTTTTATGATAGACCATGTGGGTCTAAGGAAATAACAGGTTTTCTGTTTGTATTATGATAAACTATATGTTCAGGGAAATATCAAGTTCTCTGTTCTGTAAAGAAAGGAGTTGATTTTGGTAAAAATTCTCTTCTACCCCTAATATCTGGGTTATGAATGGACAAAGGCATTTTCAACATTTTTAGTGTTTTCAATAAAATGAATTTTTGTTTTCAAATAATGAAATACAAGGGATGATAGCTCATTTTCTTATGAGGGGAGGCATACTTTGCTTGGTATTGCACTATTGAAAGAATGGCCAAATGGATGGATGGGTGCCTCGTTGGTTGTCAACATCTGAGTAAGGTATAATTATGTTTTACATGGAGCAACATATTACATCAATATAATATAATTATATTCTACATGAAGCTATACATAGAAGGAAGAAAAGATGAAGTAGAAATGATTTTTTATACTTGCTATCCCTGTGTGTGTGCGCGCGCGCGCGTGCGCGCACGCTTGCTGCGTATGTGCCATTGCATACAAGGGAAGGCCACTGAGTGTCTTGATCTATCACCCTCCACCTTATTCCTTAAGAGAGGAACTCTTACTGAAACTGGAGCTAGGCCAGTGTCTACCAAGTGTCAGCAATCCTCTTATCCCCAGCACAAGAATTATAGGCATATAAGCAACCATGCCTGATCTCTCTCTCTCTCTGGTGTTTTGAGACAAGATCTTACTATATAAATCAAACTGGCTTTGAACTCACAGAAATCTGCTGCCTCTGCCTCCCAAGTACTGGGATTAGAGGCGTGTGCCACTGTGCTCGGCACAGCCTACTTGGCTTTTCACATTGGTTCTGGGGACTTGAACTTGGACCCTCCTGCCGAGCAAGTGCTTTTACCCCCAAGCCATCTCCTAACCCTTGACTTTCTTCCCATAGTCCATGAGAAAAAGAGATTAACTTATCTATAACACAAATTGTAGCTGAACAGTCATACATCTACCAAAATCAGAGGGACGGTGTATTTAACCATGTTTTCGTTCTTATTTGACTACGAGGCATCGATTATCAATATATATATATATATATATATATATATATATAATTTTATTAAATCTGAGAAATTCCAACAGTATTAGTGCATGGGTAAGGCATCAGGCAAGGCTGACTACTGAGTAGGATTTACAAGCAAATATTTACTACAGTGCTTTGTATGAAAAAGTGATATTTTAAAACATCACATAGGTTGCAATGCAGGGGGAAATTAGCAATTTTCCAGCTCTCTCTAGATACGAATATTAGTGGTTTGATGACAGATCACAGGAAATTTTTAATTTTAGAATAGTCTCTTACCTTAAAGCAGTTTTTGAATCTTTTGCTCACCAAATACAGAGCGATTGGATTAATGCAGGAATTCAAAGAAGCCATGTTTATACCAATGTAGTCCAAGACCAACAAAAAGCTGCAGGAACCCAAATGAGTCTGTGAAAACTACATTTTTTTCTCAAATATATAATTTAATGTACACCTTTGTGCTTTCATGAAGAAAACCAATGTCACCCACATCCAATGATTTGAATTTAACCACTGATTTGCTAGTAGAGGTCTTTCCTTGTCTGCTTGCCTGCCTCTCTCTTGTTCTGCTTTGTCATCCCCACTGCCCTCCACTACCTTCTTCTCCCACATTCAGCTTTCCTTTTAAAAATAGAACTCTCATTTGGAAGTGATAAGACATTCAGAAAAGAAAGGATTTATGTGCAAAGGGAAGACTCAGATCTGATACTTTTCATCTTGTCACTCCCTCATCATTTTGACAACTCTGTGCCTATATTCCCAAGCTTTCCTTAGTCCCGCTTATTTATACATTTAAAACAGAAGTGAAAGTAAAATTGGGAGTCTTAACTGGCCTCTAAGGAAAAGAAAATTGTATTCTTTCTGCCCATTCAGGATTGATGATGGGAAAACGTGAAGGACAATTACATAATTATTTCTACTCTTTTTTTTTCTTTTTGGTTTTTCGAGACAAGGTTTCTCTGTGTAGCCCTGGCTGTCCTGGACTCACTTTATAGACCAGGCTGGCCTTGAACTCACAAAGATCCACCTGCCTCTGCCTCCCAAGTGCTGGGATTAAAGGCGTGCGCCACCACCGCCCGGCTCTACTCTTTCTTTTTAGAAATTCAAGTTATCATGGATTAATGAGGTTTATACATTCATGTCATCACATGTTGTTCTTATTCACTTCTCTCCCTCAGCAACCTCCCCTACCCTCTGTCTTCTGCTTGAAAGTCCCCTTCCCCCAAACAGTTTCCACTTCTTTCATGTCATGTATGATTTTCATTATATTTTCTTTTCTTACCTCAAAAGCTCACATCTGTGGGGATCACTCTGGTCATAAAGAGTGAGCTTCAGAATTCTGCTGAGGTGAAGGGGAAGCCAACAGAGGGCGAAAACGAGGACCAGGCAGAATACAGTTTTGGCCACTTCTCGTCTCTAAAACAGAACCACAGGCCTTATAAAGCTAGCCCTTGGTATTCACAGCACACATTCCCCTCAAACAGGATATTTAATAGTGTTTACAAAAATAAAGACCCAGGGCAATGCACTTTCAATTAGATAGTGTGAATTAGAACTAAAATCACTAGGAATTAATCTTTAAAAAGTAAGGGTTTGGTGTGTGTGTGTGGGGGGGGGGATGGACAAATGTCTCAGCAGCTTAGAGCATTTGTTTGATTCCCAGCACTCCTATAGTGACTCACAGGCATCTATAACTCCAGTTTCAGAGGATTTGATGCCCTACTCTGAAGTCTATGGGCACCAGGCATGTGTGCAAGGAAAACATCCATTTCCATAAAATAAGTCTAAAAATATATTATACATACATACATGCATACACACATACATTTTGTGTGTGTGTGTGTGTGTGTGTGTGTGTTTCAAACTGGACAAGGTTGTACAGGTCTACAATCCCATCATTTGAGAGGCAGAAGCAGAAGGATCTGGAATTCAAGGTCATCTTTGGCTACTTAGTGAATTCAAGGCTAGCCTGGGCTACCCGAGATTCTGACTTCAAACAAAACAACAATGAAAGGTAATGATTCTCCTTAGATCCTTTTCGATGAATATCTAAATAAGTAATATAAAATGTTCTTTTCTGTGACAAAAGTAGCAGAATGAAGGAAGTGAGAATGTGTTCTAGTGTCTAGTGTTAGTTTATCATCATCATCGTCGTCGTCGTCGTCATTGTCAACATCATCATCGTCGTCGCCATGGCCATAACTATGGCCGTGGTCTACCAGGTCCTTGCATCCTCTTACTTGCTTTAAGTGGTCGTTTAAAGCAATCTGCATGCCACTCTTCCTTCGCAGCATCTCACAGGTCATCAGGGTGTAAAAGATCGCAGTAACGGCTAGGGGCAAGCAGAAGTAGAAGCTCAGCAGCCACCAGTCTTTGGCCGTCTTGTAAAACTACAGAGAAAAAGGATTTCTAGGATTAATCCCTTCTGCCAAAAAAACGACAGTGTGTCAAATGTCAGCCAAAACCAGAACGCATCCATCAAAGGACAATGATTTCCAACAGATTTTCCATGCACTGACTGAAGAGAATTTCTTGGGCCATATCTACTGAACACATAATTAAAGGCCCACATTAAGTGAAAGGAACATTACAGAACATATTTTAATTCTTTGGGACACTATAGTGAGACTTAAGCAGCTGAGCGAAGTTCTCATGTGAAGATAAAACACTGAGTAACCAAATATTTCAAATTTGGGGCATTACTGGTATTACGTATGTAAATCTATCACAGTGTTTAAAGGGAGTTTTCCTTTTCTAGTAAGTGTGTTTAGTGTTGAAAAAGGGTATGAAGAGATCTGTACCAGCTCTTTAGGATAGTAGTGTATCCTGGAAAGTCAATTAAGAAAGCGCTTGTGAGTTGTACTTTTCCTATGTTCTTTTCTGCTATTACCTTTCCAAAAACCTTTTCAATTCAAGTATGTTGAGAAGGATTTTATGTCCCCAATGTGGTATTGGTCTTTTAGTAAACACCCTCATTCTTGATTTTCATTTGTTCTTTTACTTATTGAATGCATAGTTCATAAAGTTTATATAATCTTTGTACATGTAAAATAGAAAACAGTCCTTGATAATAGTTAGACCAACCCCTTTGTATTTACCAATTGTGTTGAAAAAGAGTCTTATATTCTATCTTCTATAAAAGATAGATCTCTATCTTTTATAGACTAATACCCCTATTCTTTTCCTATTTTCTGAACAGAATTTTTTTAAATAATGACCAAAATTTGATACTATTTTGAAAGGGCTTCTCTTTTAACATCAGAGATGAAGGGGAAGGCTGCTATTCACTACTATCAGGCAACTTTGACATAAACATATTAAACATCTGCTTCTGTAACAATATTGGGTTGGTTTGTGTGGATTACACAATAATGATCAATCTTTGTGGGACTTTAGATACAAAAGTCATAAAGTCACAGCCATTTTGTAGGAGCCTGGTTAATCTGGATCCCCAGGGTATTCATGGAGAAGCAATTATCCTGATTCTTTCACGTTGGGTCATTAATGGTAGTTAGCCTCACAGTCTTGGAATCCAAACTCTTAATTTATGCCAAAGGTAGTAATAAATCAATAGTTTACCAAGGTGGGGAACTAGGGAAAATAGTGAAATATTTATAAGGAAAGTGCAGAAAGAAAAAACAAAGTGAACTTACCTGCATGAAGGCTGTTTTCTGCAAGGGATGAAGCAGGCAGACCCTTAGAGGCTTTCCTTTGTAGTCTGTCGTAATCATATCAAAACCTACAGCTTCAGGGACAGCCAGAACCACAGAGACAACCCAAATTAAAACAATTTCTACGGCTGTCCATTTTGGAACCCCAATTCCTTTAATTCGACTCCAAGAAGCAACAGCTCGATATCTGAAGATGTAAAGAGAATTATTTTTTTTTTCAAGCAGGTAGAGCTTGGTTTTATTGGATTGCATAGTTTATCTCCTAAGTAACATAGCAGTTAGATGTTGTTTAGGATCTCGTTGGCCTAAGATGGACTCTTACCTGTCAATACTTAGAGCACATAGACTCAGCACGGTGATCCCCACAGAGGCCTTCTGTATGAAGGGCACCAGCTTACACATCTCAGCTCCAAATGGCCAGTCCTCAGCGAGCAGCTGTATAGAGGAGATGTGAAATTTTTAGGCTTTCCCAAGGCCTCCTATGAACTGATCACCTAGTGCAGGTGATTACCAGCCAGAACAAAGGAAGGACTACCTTTCAGAAAGCACCTCTGTCCAACATATGAAACACTGATAGTAACACAAGTGCAGCTGTGTTAGGAGATTCGTTGTGTGAAGACAGTGGCTTAGTCAGGGTCTCGTGGGAAAGGCCAATGCTGCGCAGTTGTTTAATGTCTCTTTAGAATAGTGGTTCTCAACCTGTGGATTGAGGTGGCTTTGAAGGTGGAACAACCCTTTCACAAGGGATCTCCTAAAGCCACCGGAAAACACAGATATTTACATTGAGATTCACAACAGTAGCAAAATTACAGATATGAAGTAGCAACAAAAATAGTTTTATGGTTGGGGGTCCTCACAACATCAGGAACTGTATTAAAGAGTCAAGGCATTAGGAAAGTTGAAAATCACTGGTTTAGAAAATAGAACCTGCATATTTCACAAAGCTTCAGAGCTCAGGTCATGACATGTTAAAATATAAGTTTATTAAGCAGAAAGATAAATAGCCTTCAGTGGAGAAGCCTGGACAGCCCTTAAGGGTCAGTACTCTGCATAGAGCATCATGGGTATTAGAAGTCTTGTTCTTATCAGTAGTCAGTTCACTTATCTAACTCAGCCAGAGTAGCCGCACTGCTCCTTGAACACACCGGGTGTATGCCTGCTACCAGGCATTTGTTCTATGCCGTTCTTTACCTCACAGTCCGTCACACTATCGATGATGGACATGTCCTTTCTTAAACTCCTGCCGGTCTTGCGCAGACCTGTCTCCACAGGACCTAACTAGATCACACTGCTCTTTCTGTCCAGGCCTCCCTATCTCCTTCATCCTCCTCCTTCTTCCTTTTTATTATAGTTCTTACCAACTTTTACTGCATATAAAAGTTATTTTATTGCTTGTTTAGTTTTTTCTGTCTGACTCTCTGGAGTGTAAGACAGAGTGTGAATTCCTCAATTGTTTCAAATGGTGTCTGACATACAGCAGATGTTTGGCAAATATTCATGCTGCTGAAATACATATGTAGTGAGCAAAAGGACATGTTTCTTTCTCTTTCCATATTTATACATGTATTTCTCTGTATCTGGCTTCAACATCTACTACTAAATGTAGCTGTTTTCCTTCTTGGACACTGGATGTCCCATTCTGGTAAATGAATCACTTTAGGTAGACATCTGGATCTAATATTCATGAGACTTTGAAAATAATGAAAGATATTTATAATCTATGGGTTTTGAAAATCTTTTGCTTTAAAACATAACCTTAAAAAAGTGAGAGCTATTCTGAAACACAATTGGATATTTCTACCCCTCTACTGGCAATGGAGACTTCAGTGAGTTTGCCAAGCTCCTTGAATTGTTCTGTGACCAGCATGGCACCACAGACTACAATATGTGTCTAATTGTGACTGAGATTGGAAGAATGAACATGAGACAGATTTAATTTCTAAATTGGATATTAAAATAATCAGACAGATAGATGGAACAAAGGTTGGGAGACATTCCACATATGTACTTAATGTAGTGGTTTGAAAGCTACAGGGCTGGGCACATTAACAAGAATTAAAGGGGTAGTCTGGCTAAGCCAGTCATTGGTGTCAGGAAGGTAAGCAGGGGTGGTGAAGTCTGGGATAATCTTTATCTAATAAGCATCATATGCTATTTGAAAAAAAACCCCACATATAAAAATTCCCTATTTTTTCAAAGAAGACAGAAATTAGAATTTTTATGTGAAATAGTATAACATACAAAAGGTACCAGTTAATTCATATTTTAAGAGATAATGCTGTATTAACTAAGTAGATTCTATATCATGTATTATAGCTTTTGGATTAGTCATTTACCTTGTGATTAGTTAATTCATTCAACCAAAGTATATTGAATATTCAGTACAAAGGTTATTCTGAGTATAAAGCAAACTACTGGCAGAGCTGACACACAATGAGGGAGATGAAAATACATCAGCACTTGAGATGATGTCCAACAGAAGTAGCCATATCATGAGAGTGTTTGTGGGATGTGAGGTGTCTTCTTGAAAGGCTTCCCAGTAAGATCTCTCTGAACAGATAACACTTAAGTCTGTAATTGGCTGAAGTAATGAGCACATCATCCAGAGATCATGCTACAAAGAGAAAGGAGCAAGCACACAGGTCCTGTGGTCAAAACAAGCCCAGTGAACTGGAAGGATAGCAGGGAGCACTCAAAGTTGGAAGTGGGTGACCAGTCAAATGAACAGGAGCTGAAGATGCAAGAGTTTGGAGGTTGCTCAAAGGCATCCACTTGCAAGGCTCAGAACAGCAAAATGGTATCATGCTATTGTTAAAAGGTAACTTGCATGATTTCCTTGTTTCTGATGCCTGAGTAGTATTCCATTGTGTAAATGTACCACAGGTTTTTTTTTTTTTTATCCATTCTTTGGTTGAGGGACATCTGGGTTCTAAGCCAAATGGATGGAACTAGAGAAGCTCATCCTGAGTGAGCTAACCCAGACTCAGAAGGATGCACATGTCATGTACTCACTTATAATTGGATTTTAGCCATGTAGTACAGAATAACTATCTTATAACCAACACACCAAAAGGAACAGGAACATTGTTACCTGTTAGTGGGACACTTTGCCCTAAATAAAGTTACCATATAGGCCCCCAGTGCAAGGGGAAGCTCTTAACACTCATATGACTGTTGAACTGAGGTGGGCTGATATATAGGGGCAACCCACTCCAGAGGAGTAGGATGGGGGGAGAGGGTGGGAAGATAGGACCAGGAGGGGTGGAGAGAGGGGACTGTGATGGATATGTAACTCAAATAAATAAATAAATAATATATACATAAATACATAAATAAATAAAAAAGGTAACTTGCTGCTCAGAATGTGGTCAAGAAAAACAAAGGATTTGTATGAAGTGGTGGTGGGCTAGACCACATGGTGCCATGGTAACCAAGTCTTCATGGTGAAATTAATAAAATGTTTTTTTTTTTTGTTTTGCCAAAAAAATAAACTAAGCATGTTGCAAGTAATTTCCAAGCTTGGTTGTGAGAGCTGCACATTTCTAAATGGTGCAGCAGATATCTGCTGGTACTAAGAGTTCTGGAAACCCTGACTCTGTGAAAACTTGTGAGGCTACCAGTTTGGGGATTTTTGTTTTGTTTTGTTTTTTTAATTTTCTATTTTTTAATGTTTATTTCCTACTTCCATTTACATCTCCATCACAGTCTCCTCCCTGTACTCCTCCTGGGCCCACCCTCTCCCCCTCTCCCCCTCCTCCCACCTATCTTACTCCTCTGGTGTGGGGTCTCCTACATATCAGCCCCCTTCAGTTCAGCAGTCATATGAGGGCTAAGAGCTTGCTCTTGTACTGGGGGCCTACAGGGCAACTCCACTAGAGCAAAGCGTCCCATTAACAAGTAACAAAGTCTATGTTCCTGTTCCTTTTGGTGTGTTGGTTGTAGTAATCTGGCTAAAATCCAGTTATAAGTGAATAGATGCTATGTGTATCTTTCTGGGTCTGGGTTAGCTCACTCAGGATGAGCTTTTCTAATTCTATTTGGCAGAAAATTGCATTATTTCCTTGTTTCTGATGGCTTCTGAGTAGTATTCCATTGCATAAATGTACCACAGATTTTTTTTAACCATTCCTCGCTTGAGGGACATCTGAGTTGTCTCCAGTTTCTAGCTATTACAAATAAAGCTGCTATGAACATAGTTAAGAAGATGTCCTTGTGGCTTGGTGAGAAATCTTTTGGATATATACCAAGGAGTGGTATGGCTGGGTCTTGAGGCAAAGTTATTCCAAGTTTTCTAAGATATCACCAGACTGATTTCCATAGTGGTTGCACAAGACTGCACTCCCACCAGCAATGGAGGAGGGTACCCCTTTCTCCACAACCTTGCCAGCATGTGCTGTCATTTGAGTGTTTGATCTTGAGGCTACCAGTTTCATCTCTGTGATTTTTCCTCTTATGTAATGCACATCCATGCCTAGAGGGGGATTTGAGGTCTTGCAGTCACCCTTCCCAGTTATTATTTTTCCTGGTTGAACTTTCTTTGAGCTTCTATTTCTTTCTGTTTTCAGCTTGTATTGCATATTAGGCACCTGACTCTTATTTGAGTTTTGTATAAAAATATAGTGAGCCAGACAGGAGTTTTGTCATCATGGTGGGTTGGTTGGAACATTCACACCAAGTCAAACACTAGAGAAGTGCCTGAAACTTGGTCCTGGAGATTTGTGAAGATTTTCCTTTTCTGGGGGAAAATGTACCTTTGGCACAAAACCCCTTTGAGCAGCAAAACTTCTAAATTTCAATGTGCTTTCTGTTTGAACCAGTGTGTTAGGGCCACAGAATTCTTTCCTCCTATTTGTATTTGGTTTCTTAGATAGGAACCTTCAGGGCTATTTGACAGAGGGACTCTTGCTTTGAGGAACTATGAAAAACTACTGGGTTTACTCTTCTGTTCCTCCTCTTCAAGAATCAGTTGCTTTGTATGGTAGGTCTTGTCTATCTTCATGTCTCACTCCAGGAATTGCAGCCTTTGGCTATGGACTGGACTGTTTTGACTTAGAAGCCAACAGAAAGAAAGAAAATGGTCTTTCCTTGTAATGCTCTTTGCTTTCAGTATGCTTCACGTTATGACGGAAAGTGACTCAGAAGCAGGACCCCCAGTTATCACCATGCCCTCTAGCAATTGGAATTGTTTTATAAGGCAGAAGGTGGATGGGAAGGAGTCTGTTAGGTAAATGTCTTCATGTTACTTTGTCAGAATGAACCTGATCAGCGAAAATGCATGGTTTTGGCTCAGCAGGTAACAACTCCAAGATGAAGAAATAACTTAGGTTCTAAATTCACCAGCGGTTCTGTGGTCACTAGTTTCTCAAACAGTGATGGCAATCGTTCTGTCCTAAACATCACTCTTTTGGGCTCATATTCAGACTCTCGTGAACATTATATTAGCTCACTAACCCCAGTGGTTCTTGAGAAGGTAAGAGAAAACGGACACCCCATATATATCAGATCCAACAATATTCCTGCTAGACCATAGGCAGCCAGCGCTCCCTAGGGCAGAATCCAAGTGAGGTGTAAGTAGTAATAGATTGCTGTGTCTTGAGAATTATGCAATGCCTATTGATAGGACCTGAAGAGAAGAAAAATTAAAGCATTTTCGAGTGTAGAAGATTAAAAAAATTACTGGGAAGATCCCTCAGAATTTTTGAGGTGCAGCCATTGGGCACACCAGTGGCACAGAGATTACCGTCTTGTGGTTCCAGGAAAATAGAAGATAAATCTGACTTTTATCAGCCCAAATGCTCATGAGATAAAAAGAAAATGACAAAAGTGAATGATAAGGACCTGTATCTCACAGATAGTGGAAGTTCCTCTTAAAAGTTTACAACAGCAGAGATATGGCAGAGGATTGGAAGAACAGAAAATGCAGTAGCACTCTCTCAGAATGTTGTAGGGAGAAATGGAAAGGGTTGTGACAAGAACCAAGAGAATGAACAAAAACAACAAAAAGATCCTTTTTTCAAAAACAATCAAAACTTCACAGTAAGGAAGAAGACACACATGGGAGGGATTAAGGACTTTCCCAAGCTGAAGAAGCAACAAGAGTGGAAAAACAAGGTAAGAATCATATTGACCCAAAGGTAGAATTAGAAGGAGTTTCCTTTTCTTCTCCTCCTCGTCTCTCTTTTGTCCTTTTTTTATTTAAAGTTTTGCTATATATTAATTGTGCAAAATAATAGTTCACACTGATATTCCATATATGTATATACTATACATCCAAGTCTAGACCCTTCTCCTCAGCAGCCTCTTCCACCTATCTCTACCCTCAGTCACTCAAGTCCCTCTTAATTTTTTCAGCATAGCTCTTTCATTTCCCCATCTCTACTGCCTACTCTACTATCTTGTAATTCTACAACGTTTGCTTAGTGGTTTCTGTGTGAGTGATAATGGTGTTGCTTTTATGATTACATTACTCAGATAGTATTCCTAGCCTCACCTGAAAATGAGACATTTCAAGAAGAGTACAATCTACCAGAAAGACAGTGAAACTGAACTGAACTTTGAAAAGAACCACGTCAAGAATTCGTGAAGAAGCCAGCTTGACATATTATAAGGCATTTTATGCTACTTTGCTTCAGGTAAGAGTGCATCTACCAACAGGATCCAGTTTCAACTATATTAATGAATGTATGAGAGATCATTCCAGCTACCCCACCAGAGTGAGATTTGACTCTAGGAAGGAAAAGCTCAATCATTGACTGTTTAAATTATTATTATTATTGTTATTGTTGTTGTTATTAAGTGTTGGAGTACCTAATAGCTATTTATTAATATCTCTAAACACCTTCTAGCCAAACCACCCAAGGCACATTAGAAAGAATACTAAAATAAAGATGTTCTCAGGTGCAGGTCCTTGGGCCAACTTGTCAGCAGTCCATACAAATATATGCATGCTCTGGTATTGCCATGGCAGTTGCCACACCTACTGGGGCCACAATCTCTCCTGTCCCTTTGGGTTTGTTGAACCTTCATGTGCTGCCCTCAGCGTGGTCCTGTGCTTAGGTGCCTCACTCCCAATTGAGACTTCAGTCTCTTTCTTCCCTTTGAGTTAACTGAACCCCCTTGGGGCAGGTGGTGTACTTGCGCAGCCTAGGAGCTGGCCATTGCTGAACACTCACTTGAGGCCATGGTCTCTTCCATCTGTTGGCCTAGGCACAGGCCATTGACACACTCCTGCTTGGGGTGGCAACCTCTTCCATCCATGTGGTCTCAATACTGGCAGTTGCCAATCTCTCACTTGGCCCTGCAGTCTCTACAGGTGCTGCACTCCGCAGATGGCCTCAGTTCTGGCTGATTTTATGACTCCAAGTGAGGCTTCCCTTGGGCTCTGCCCAACCCTGGCCACAATCTCTAGCAAGTCTTAAGCTTTAGCAGCCACAACCTTCAGCAAAAAGCTGTCTAGAGTCTTTCAAAGTTAAGCAACAATGAGCAGTGGATGTAAAGCAATGCCAAGCAATAAAGCCCTTTCAAGTCTGGGACTTCTTTTTTTATTTGCTTTCTAATTATGCACCAGGATGTTTTCTCATTGGCCAACCTTATGTCCTCCTCACGAGGCCCACCTGTTGACCAAGATCAAGAACTCCCAGGTATTTCCCAGCGGTGCCATTCATTAGGCTAATTTTGTGTGCCCCTTTCATGAGTCTGCTTTTCAGAAGCACTCCCACAACCCTTACATATTCATTCAACATAACTGTGTTTCCAAAGAAATCCAAGCCCCCACTACAATTATTATTATGATGATGTTGAAGAGGAGGAGGATATCAATGATGATGATGATTAGTGTACATGGGTATGTATGTTTGTCTCCATATTGGAGGGCAACAAATTTCTTTGAGCTGGAGGTAAAGGTGGCTGTTAGTCATTTCAGGTGCTGGGAACTGAATCATATCCTCTATTAGGACAAAACTTGGAAGCAGGTAAGTCGACAACCTAGCTCTGCCAAGACAGGGTAGGCAAGTCCTTCATAATTCCTGCTCTACAATCAATGTCTGTCAAAGAAACGGGGCCAAACGACTGAAGATCGATGCTGTAACATATGGAGAGAAAATGGGAACTCTCCAGGCAGCCACTGGTATGTAATTTCTTAGTTTTGGAAGCTGCGGGCCCTGCACTTCCTATATAATCATATATATTTATCCCTCTCAGGTCTCTGAGGTGGTTGAAGAATAGATAGCTAGAGTCTCATAATTAAATTTTGAGTTGTTTAGGAATCAAGAGAGTGTTCTCGATCTAAGAAGATGTTTTTAAAATTGTGATGCAAGTTAGGATGAAAACTGAGTTAGATATAGAACTTTAAACTCATTGAGATGGTTAGATAGTAGAACATTAAAGTCAGGTGCCAAATACATATGGACTGGACATTGGGAATGTATGCTAAGCCATATAACTCTCATAATTGTGGCCTATTTATTTCTGCTGTTTTGTATTATATTTATTATTATAAGAGAAACAGCCATTTGTTGGACTGAAAGGGGGAGCTGTTGGGGGGAAAAGATATACCTTAAACTTAAAAAAAGGAAGGGGATGGGTGGGTTGAGGCAGAAGAGGGTGGGAGGGTGGGACTGGAGAGGGGAGTAGGGAGGGGATTGTGATTGAGATGTAACTTGAAGAAATAAAAAAATAAAGAGAAAAGAAGACACTGAATATTCTTAACCACTGAGCAATCACTTTAAGCCCTGTTTAAAACTTTTAAAAGAGGTCCTACATTCTATTCATGAGTTTACTTCCAACCAATGTTCCAATAGACTGTTTAAGGCTTGAGACTAAGCCTTCAGGTCCTAAAAAGAAAAACGACACTGGGGCCTTAAAACCATGCAGAACCTAGAATGTTCTGCTCACTGTCCACCTGGATTTTAAACATGTAGTGACTAAATCTTGAGTATACCACTCTTGAGTCAGGTTCACCCCATCCCAATCTGACTGAGCAACCAAAGGTAAGTGGGCAAACAGTGTGATTACAGACACTCAAAACTTCTCTTCAAAAGCATTTCTTCAACAGACAATGAGCCAAGACTATATACCACAGATATATATCCCCAGCTATTTTTTGTTTGTTTGTTCTTTTTCTATTCTCCTTGGAGCAAATTGCTAAGATTTCTATTTATATCATTTCTTTCCCAACCTTGAACTCATTTGCATTGGTAACTTTTTGATTAGGATCTCCCAAAACCTGGCCTAAGCAGGATATTTTACTGATTGTTGGATATGTCATCCAAAATCCCTCTTGATTCATGGCCATATTAGCTTCTTGACTTTACCTGTACTAATTTTTCATGGTCCCTAACTTTACTGGAGGATATTACAGAATAAAAGGCTGTTCAAAATAACATATACAAGAGGTGATATATGAGCAGCCCATATTTTTTAAAAGCTTTATTTATTTATTTTATATATATGCTTGTGTGTATGCCTGATATGGATACAATGTGCCTGTGGAGGCCAGAAAAAGCCATTAGATACTTTTGAAATGGAGTTACAAGTGATCATGAGCTGCTTAATGTAGGGACTGGAATAGAACCCCAGTCCTCTGTAACAATGGCATGTGCTCTTAACTGCTGACCAATAGTTAGGGTGGTAAGCAACTACTTTCTGATTGAATAAGGCCCACTCTACAGAAGGGATCCCACATCTAGTGCTGTAAGCCTGGTCAAAGTCCTATGATATAATGTTTAACTAACTAAGTAGACATAACACCAAACTCACTTTACTTACATATGTTTATACCTTTGTACATGTATGAAAGTGCCAAAGAACAAATTTAATTAATCTTTTTAAAAAGAGTAGTTCAGTAACTCTAGATGCTTATCTTGGTTTCCAGCAAATCCAAAAAATAAAACATCAACCAAATGTTTAAAACACAGTGGTTATATATGCCCTGATTTGACCTAATCTGTTAATCCAATATAAATATAAATCCTATAGCCCAGAGCTTCATTAAAATAACCTATTGGTCCATCCTGTGCATTCCAGTTGGGTACTTATATGTATGGCTTTGAAGGAACTCTAGGGTTGAGGAGGAACATGTATATCAGGCCTTTTTTCTTTCACTAGTTTTAGTAAACTAAGGGTTGGACTATCTCTCTTAAACTGTTCTCATGATCTGATATAGCTACACACACACACACACATACACATATATGTGCAATATATATTTTGAATATATCAATGTATATTAAATGTATATATTAAAAGTAAAGCCAGGTAGTGGGATGTGTTGATGAGTTTTTGGCATAAGATATGAAGAGCTGGGTTATTCATGGAACTTATTTTGGGAATAGTGAACATTTTATGGTACATCTCCCTTCCAAAGATCAAGCTGAAATTTCCCTTCTCTTGTTAGAGGTTAGACTTAATAAACTCTTTTTAATGAGTAAAATGTGACAAAACAATATATGTATGTTTCTGAAAAGTTGATAAATGACATATAATGGACTTGTTACTCTTTCTGGATCACTTGATCTGGAGAAGGCCAGCTGCTGTTTTATAAGAACATTCTACCATTTCGCTGAGAGGTCAATATGGAAGAGATTTGAGGTCTCCTAAAACCAAGGAGCAAGATAGGGCCAAGTATATGAGCCAACAAACAATTCAGCTTGGTCAAGGATTCCAAGGTTCCAGGAAGTTCAAGGCCTTCCAGACGTTTGAGTGCAACCTAATGAGAAACTTGCACTGGCTTCTTCAAGCTGAGCTGCTTCAGAATCCCTACTATAGCCCAAAATAACAAGAGTTTACTGTCTAAGCTGTGAAACTGTAAGATAATTTGTCCCTCTTCATCTTAACAGTGTCTGGCTTTATTTGCTTAGGAAACAGATACACATCCACACCCAACTGCCTATCTCTGTACTTATAACCAGAATGGTATCTGCCAAATAGTTTTCAAAAGCTGGCTTACAGAAATAGCATGCTCAGAGTTAAATAAAACAGTTTTGAATCCCATACTATGTGTGAAATAGGTGAAAAATCTATCTGTAACATGAGGCGGTGTCCTAATCATCCAATGTGGTGGTTAACCTTAAATTCTTACTTGACTGACAGGCATTGTGGGACTCCCAAGCACAACCTAATTTGTGAGTGAAATGGTGTGTTTGATATTAGGATTGCCTGGATTATATGAGGTGAGCATCTACCGCTAAGGTATATCTCAGCCCCCAAATTAACATTTGGATATCTGGATTTAGTAAAGTAGATTGCTTTCTGCAATATGGGTAGGAATCAACCATGTATTAAAAAGTCTGTCTATCTATATCTGTCTATCATCTATCTATCTATCTATCTATCTATCTATCTATC
>CAJQZJ010033675.1:828082-844100 GCA_907164525.1 Lophiomys imhausi | reverse complement strand
TATCTATCTATCTATCTATCTATCTATCTATCTATCTATCTATCATCTATCTAGCTGTCATCTGTCTATCTTCTTCATCAGTATCATCACCTATTACCTATTACTTTTCTATTCACTCATTTGTGAAGAAACTTGGCTTAAATCTTAAGCTATTTTACTCATATAACATTCAAACATTTAGATGTTTTAAAATTTCCATGGTTTCTCAAACTGTTTCCATGTGGTAATACTACCTCCTTGCAGATAGGTGCAGCCATAAGAAGATCAAGATATGTGAGTGTTTGTGCCATCAAAGGGGAAGCATGCCACCAATGAACATGATCTCTGTCCTGCATCTTGGCTCTGTTTTTAGGTTGATATTATTTTTGGCTCAGCTGAGACATTGGACTATTGCTTTCCATACCACTGGGAGGTCTGCAGCCCAACCTCTGACCCATGTTATCACAGAAGACAGGCAAACATAAACTTCAAACTGCAACAGTGCTGGTCAAATTCAACAGAGAGATAGTAAGGAGACTAATCATAACTGAGCGATTACTACTCTCCAATCTACAGTATTGAAGGGAAGGCCTTCAAAGAAGAGAACATTAGTCTTCATTAGCCTGTAGTATCTCATGCTTTCAATTCCAGACTGGAATCTGCTGTTCTGAGAGGTTAGAGATAAGAAAAGGGTGCACACTGTTGCTGCCATTATTCTGTAGTAAGGAACTTGAGAATGTCAGATGGTGTTTACTGCTTTTCCTCTACAAAGCCTCAAACTGACTTTTTAAAAATACCATGCTTGCCGGGTGTGGTGGCACACGCCTTTAATCCCAGCACTCGGGAGGCAGAGGCAGGCAGATCTCTGTGAGTTCAAGGCCAGCCTGGTCTACAAAGTTAGTCCAGGACAGCCAATGCTACACAGAGAAACCCTGTCTCCAAAAAAAAAAAAAAATCCCTCAAAAATACCATGTTTGATCCACCTTTGCTATTTAGAGATTACCCCTAAGCTATCTAGGTAAAGGGGTAAGTCAGAAGATTTTGTGGAGACCCAGAAAAGTCTGTTTCCCTCTTGTGGAATCCACGCCCACTACCAATGCTCTGCTTTGTCACTCACATGATCTCTAGTGCTCACCTTTGGGAAAGTCAGTCTTTGAGGCTGGTTGAAGCTGTAGAGTCATCCACTTCTTTAATGCTTGCATCTTTATGGAAGACCCGTGGAGTTTGTAGGACACCTACTTTCAACCAAGATGGCATTTTAAAAACCCCTTGAGTAGATATTTTCAGGTTTTTTTTTTTTTGGTTTTTCGAGACAGGGCTTCTCTGTGTAGCATTGGCTGTCCTGGACTCGCTTTGTAGACCAGGCTGGCCTCGAACTCACAGAGATCCGCCTGCCTCTGCCTCCCGAGTGCTGGGATTAAAGGCGTGCGCCACCACGCCCGGCTATTTTCAGGTATTTTTAATGGTATGTGGAATTTCACACTTTCACCAGTTATCAGAAACTGAAAGACTTTGGTGTTAAAGAGGAAGCAATGTTATTTTAAATGGAGCAATAACACATTTCTTATTTTCTATTTTTGTTTTTATGTTTGGTCTTTACCCTTTTAATTGCATAATTTAAGGGTGTGACCTGATGATGAAGATGAATTAGTTGTGATTTAAAAAAAAAATGTCTTGGTCTGAAGCTATTACTCAGTAGAGTGGAATGCAAGCCTAGCATTGTGTGAAGTCCTGGGTTCAATCCCTATCAAAAAATAAAAAGGTCAGTGTGCCCTTTCTACACAGATTAAATTTACAGATACTTTTAAAAATTAAGTTTGGGCAAGGTGTGGGGGTGCACGCCTTTAATCTCAGCATTCAGGAGACAGAGGCAGGTGGATCACTGGGAGTTTGAGGCCAGCCTGGTCTACAGAGTGAGTCCAGGGCAGTCAGGGCTACACATAGTAACACTGTCCTGAAAAACCAAGAAAAAAAATTAAGTTCAGATTATATATTATCTAATTATTATCACAGTGGACTAGTGAGCAGTAGCTCCTGTAACTGACACCAATTTCTACTTCATTTTGTCTCATCTAACTCAGTAGCTTTTGTTGGTGATGGTTCCTACAGGCACTACACTGTGGTGTTTATTTGACAAAACAGCATGCTATGTTTGTTCTGGCCTGTTTCCCCTAAGGCCTGCTTATACTGATTCCACAGCACACTTCCTTTGAGTGATAAAAGCAAACAAGAAAACAGTAAATTGAAAAAAAAAAAAACGACAGATTGGTCACAAGGCCAATTATAAGAATTCTACTCAAGAATGGCCACTTTTTTGTCTTCTAATTTATAATCTTTTATAAGTTTATAAAGAAATGGCATAAGAACCCAAATAAGTTATTTTCATATCATATTATAAAATTGTTTTTATATTATAGAATAGTAATTTTTTTCTAAAAGGATAATAATAAAAGTAGGGATCAAATACTCTTTCTTTAAGGTTATTGAACAAATACAAAATCCTCCAACAGGTTTGCGTCTTTTATTTCTCTTTTTAATTAAAAATTATATTCTTAAGTAATTAAATGGGGGGGGAACACCTGCTAATACCCATCTCATACCAAAAGGAATCAAGCCCATAAAACCAGGAAATTCCAAAGCTAATCATCTTGCACGAGGAAATGTTCACTTGCCTCATTAACCACACATATAATTTTCTTTTTACATTTTTAAAATTAGGAGTGTCTGCTGAATTTGAGTGAAAATTTCCATAGAATGTTTTACATTTAGAGGGTACAGAACTCTGCCTGGCACACAGTGGCCTTCATTAAATACTTGTTCAGTAAATATGAGTGAACAAGTGACTGCATTTGACCATAAGACAGAAATTGATGCCAAAACTTTCAATAATGCTTACAGTTTCCTACCTGAATATATTATTTAGAGAACATCGAGGACAATGTGTTTGCCTTTTGTATCTTCTAGCCCAGCTGATGGGACTCTCTTGACATAGAGCCAGAGCCTCTGGGATGCAGGCTGGGTGGTGAGCTGAGGTCTTGTTGAGCTCTGTATTTCCCAGCTGAGGGGAAGAGGTAAAAGGTAATCCCTCTCCCACAGTTGTCCTCTCACTACAGACCTGTCAAGGAAATGACTGACACAGCACAGACCCTGCTGCTGCCTACTCTGTAGTGAGATCTGCGTTTCTGGAATGATCTTAGAGTATGGTATACGCAGGTGGTAAGAGATGATCACTAAGAGCAATGTGTAAGAGGAAACAGCCAGCTGCTTCCATCCCATGAGCTGGGAACACATCTTTGAAAGGGCTGGCATGAGAGAGGGGCATTTATTGTATAAACATCAAAAGAAGGAAATAATGGGTCATTACATTTCTAAACTTTAGGAAAGGAAATATTCTTAAAAATAAAACAAACAAACAAACAAACAAACAAACAAAAACCCCTCAGTTTCCTGTAGCAGATGAGTGTTATTTTGGTGGGGGAGGTTTAACTACTGTTTTAATAAGATAGGGCAGATTCACTCAGGGACTCCATGTCTAAATTGTTTTTATTTGCACATTGAGAGAATTTATGCTATGTTTCTGGCTAAGTTCATAGCACTATTTTTTAAAATACTGTACCTATGTCCTCAGGGACAAACATAAATTACAAGGTTTTAGCGTCAATCAAAATGCAATAGTCATTTAAGTATTAAGGTATGTGAGCTAGAAATATGTGATGAGAAATGATATCAACTAGTGGCCCTCAGGACAGCACTTAAGTAGATCCCAATGTACACAGTGACACCTGTATTTGTGTAAAGTGGAGTCCCTGAGAACTTGTTCCATCTATTCTCACAGCAGGGAATTCCTCTGTTCTGGAATAATTCTATGACTGAATAGAACTCTAGCTTTGTGGTGACAAATTAAATAAATGCATGTAACAAATCTCTAGGAGAATCAGAGATCTAAAATTGCTGGAAATGTTTCAGGAGAAATTCAAGTTTACATTAAATATGTTCTACTATTATTATCAAAATGAAATATTTCTAAGTCTGTAACAGGCCAAGAAAGAAATGGATTGCCCAGCATATGTAAGGCACTGGGTTTGACCCCTAGCTTGACAAAAGAAAAACAAAGATTATTACTGTCCTATTATCTGAAATTAAAAACATAGCCTCAGTTTATGGTTAAAAGATTTCTTGACACATTAGACATTCTTAAGAAATCCAGCTAAGAGAAATTAAAAAATTACTAGTTCATTTATCTGAGCTGAATCTCCTGAGAAGATCCTCCAAATGTCTAAAGAGACAGAGAACTGGGGTCCTGACATCCACGGGCGGGACTCAGAATAAAGAGTAGAAGGAATGAATAGCTACTTAAGTCATTTTATGCCATAATTGGGCCCAGTACTATCTGTGTATCTTTTGGGACACTGATAACCTACTGTCAGATGTCTGAATTCTACAAAAGCTAAAAGCCCTTTAAATCACAGGGAGAGGCTGTGTACAGTACAAACATTCTAAGGTTAGTTTGTCTTCTTTCTGGAATCCACAGTGAAACTGAAGCAGGGAAATGGAGCAGGAGCCCCAAAGAGGGAGAGTTGCTTGGAAAATGCTTCAGTCAACTCAGCTGATACATTGTTTTGACTCAAGAATGATAGCTATTAGCCTTGTCTCTATCCCTACTCTCCATTCACCTTCTTACATTTTCCATTGTGTTTTGGTCATTTTTTTGCTCTCCTGCATTTTCACTGGAAAAGGTAAGGAATTACAGCTTAATATAAACCACTGAGAATGCAGAAGGCTGAAATTAGCCATGTTTTGGCCAAGGCATACTCAGACACCACAGTGAGATGTATCTCTAATCATAACCAACCTCTTCAAGACTTTGCAAATATCTGGAGAAGGCAGTTTCATAACATAAATTACAGCTAAAATCTTATTTCATCTCAGGCTTTCTCTGTCAACACACTCTAAATCACTTAATCATTTATTAGCATTTGACATGTTTCTCTAAAAATAATCAACTATAGCATATTAGCCACACAAGGATAACCTTATATGGTTTTCCTTGTGAAATGAAGAACAGGGTTTCCTGGCCCTGACACAAGAGCTTAGCCATGTCATCATTTTGTACAACTATGGAAATATTTTAAATTTTGGACAACTCACTCGATGTGAACAAGGAAATAAAAAAAAATATGATGCCTTTGATGGAAAAGCCTTACAACATTGAAAGAAAGAATTTTTATCTGACATTTTTTATGGGCTTCAACTCATGGAGTGTTCAATTGTCAGATCAAAGGCAAGAATAAGTTTTCACTGTGCAGGGCTTAATGTTTGTCAAGCATTTTGTCACAGGAATCTCTATCCAACACGTGAAACAATGTGCTGGGGACTTGATGTCTTGAGTTTCTGCATAACTTGAATCGGCTATTGATCTCTTATTTAGTTTGGCCAACACCCTCAAACAGAAGGGTCAGGCTTTCCCACTTCATTCTAGTTACACATTTGCAAAACTTTGAGTGAAGGGCCCCTTGATCTGATGTCGCATGCATGACATCATTTGTGTTCAAGCATCCGTCTGTTTCTGGCTGCTGTGGCCACTACACTGAATGTGCATCGAGATGTTTGATAATAGTTTCCAAGTCGCTTGGGACAATAGCCATCCCTCTCATTAGCTCCTTTTCAAAGAGAATAATTTTCATGTGCTTACTTGGTGCTTTTTGCTTCATTTTTAAAAATAAATGAATCTCGAAGATACCCTTGGTTTATTTTTATTTTTTGGTATATAGTCTTCTACCATTACAGTATCTTTAATTGTGGCTGTTATAACTGACACATCTCATTTCCGTGACTGGTAATGAGAGCATTGTTATTAAATTTGGAAGACGGTACTCCCCGCCCAGTAATGCTGGGGCCTCTTGTATTGCTATGAATACATATACTTCAGCTTTACTGGAAGGAAAACTGTCACCTTATAATTGACTCTAATGCTGGCCCCTCAATGTTTACTTCTCCAATTAGTTTTATTCAAAATTGTTAAGAACCACAGGGGATCTATGTAAGGTAGAGAGAAAAGTGAATTTATTGACTATTGTACTTGACAGTGTAACAAATAGAAAATGCCCAACTGCCAGCCAAGTCCTCATTCAAAACTCATTTTTGGGCTCAGTGAAGCACACCCACAATTTAACATGGCATTTTCATGCTAAGTATTCACCAACTTAACTGGTTAAATGTTAAAAATCAGAAATGTTGCCTGTCAGGACTATGCCTCCATAGTTCTCTCTCTCTTATGTTGGTTTACAGTCCTAACAGAAAGGTCATCTAACAGCACTGCAGGGTGTTCCTAGGTTAATTTTCAGCTCTTGACCACCACTGGACACAGACTGCATTTAGATCCTTATCACAGTCGTTAATGTACAAATCCAATCTGCCTTCCAGTTTACAAGCAGGTTTTATAAAGTTCAACTTGCTTACACAAAAAGGAAGCTATTATTTGAGAATTATATATACTCAATTATTCTTATAAGTACCATGCTAAAGAGAATTACATTTTTAAGTAAAATACAAAATTAATTCAAAAGCTCATTGTTTTCTCAAGAACTTAAAATATATACCCAACCAGCCATCAGTCTTCAATATATATCACTGTTAAGCCAAACCAAATGAAAGCAATGAACCAGCCAACTAGTAATACTAAAGCACTCGGCATCCATAAGTCCTCTCAACTTTTAGTTTCTACATAGCTTAGATTCCTGGGCTAATACAGATCAGTAGTTGGACAGTAGGTTCTTATATGTGACAAAGTAGATGGCTCCATCATTTTAGTATAAGTACATAGTAAACAACTATGAACAAGGAGGATTAAGCCTTACATCAGATATTTGAGCAGCACTACGTGTATACACACCATGCCATCAAGGGCATGGTGACTCACAAACGTGTCACAGATGTTAAGATATGCATATCTGCTGGGAGGTGTTATTTGAGGTAGTGATGAGAACCAAGAGTAAAGTAATAACATAATGTGACAGTTTCTGTCAAAATTGCAAATACATACATTTTTTGACTTAGCAATTTCAGTTTTAGAGATTTACCCCGTAGAAATGGTTATACATATACATGTGTGCAGACTTGTGTGCATGAATTATGATGCTTGTAGTCATGTTTTTAATGACAAAGCTGAGAAAAAGATCAACTTCCCTCTTTATTTTAATATAGAAACACAAACATTCTGATAGCTTTTATTATTTGCTTAGTATGCACAAGGACTAGGACCAGATGTCATCTGTATACTCACTTATCTACAAATTCATATGACATTTGGTATTGTATTTCTGTGTGATTTTAAAATACACAGTGTAGATGATTGGATTGTCCAGTTTTCAGCTGTTTTATGTTCTGCAATGTAAGCACAGCCCATGCATCCCAATGTGAAGGTCTCCAAGGGCTCATTGTTTCCCACCTAATTTACATGAGTGTTTGAAGTGTTTAGTATCTGCAACTTGCTCAAGTGTCCTGAGACTCTCCCTTGGCCTTCAGCACAGGATCCTCTTGACACAGGACACCACAGAGCAAAATGGCTCCAAATGAAAATTTAGAGGGACCCAGATTCTGAAAAGAAGCATGGCGGGGCAGGGCAGGGCAGGTAGATTTTCCAAGTGTGTCAGCTCCTCACAGGCAGGACTTCATGCAAAACCCTGCCTGTGTTTTAGAGCACCTTCAAGGATTGACATGAGCTGTGACATTCTGTGGTTTGACTTCATTATTGCACTCTGTATATACTGAAGTTCAGAGGAATGTAATAGATTCAAAAAGATACTTCTGAACCTCTTAGGGTATATCAATAGAAGGGCTGAGGGACTCAGAATTTCATACGAGGGTGTAATAGCCTGTCAAAAAGTTAGAGATTTACTTGTTTATCAATGCAAAGCTCTGCTTTAGAAGACATTTAAAACAGCATTAGCAACTTACTAAAATTATTCTTTAGGAATTATAATGTCCAATGCATGAGAACACTAAAAATACCTTTAAAAATATGTGCCACTACAATTATTTAGGAGGATAAAATGACTTTTTAACTCATCTTAAGTGTTTTGGTAGACAGTCTTTAGAATAGTCTACTATATTGTATATTATAGACTATACAAAGAGAACTCCCAGACTGCAATTCTGAGATTTCTAATGAATTCTGAAAATGTTTGCCATGTGTCTTTACTTAATGTGACTGGGAGTCACAATTCTGGCTATGTACTCAAGCTCCGGTCCTGACACAGCTCAGGCTGGAGAAAGACATGATGTGCTTTAGCATTTTGATGTAGTGTGATAGGGAAGGTTACAGGTTCTAGGACCAGATAAGCTAGGTTCAAGTCAAGAGTAATCACTTTCTAATGGTGTGATACTGTGCAAATAACTTCTTCATCTCCTCAGTGACTTAAATCGGGACTGATAGCAACCCACCCTGTGCAATGTTCTCCAAGTAAGCTGATAAAATAAAATGAGTGCATAGTGCCCAAATAAAGAGTCCGCTGCTATAACTTCGAACTAAACCAAAGAAGACACTGCAGGATTTGCTGGAGTTCATGTTGTCCCTCATAGCTGTGGGATCTAAGTTGATGACTTGGGTTTGTTTCAGACAGATTTAGATGACTAAGCAGTTACTTTTATAATGACTCATCAGTTTGTTTCAGAAGTAAGCTTTAGTACGTTGAATAGCTACAGGGTAAAGGATATAACTTCCCAGGGAAAGAATAGAGGAACTTGAAAGGAAGCCTGCATGCTCAGTCAGATAGTCTTTGGTTTATCAAAACAGTCAGTCATTTGACTGGCAGAAAGTACAGTAGTCCCAGGAGGGGGAGGGTCAGTTTATATCTGGGGTAGTGGCAGCACAAGGGAAGAAAGTGTTCTCATCCCTGTCTACCTTCCACACAACAGTTCAACTGTTGGCTGATGTGTGTGGGGGTGGTGGTGGTGTGTGTGTGTGGGGGTGTTCTAGCTTTGTTAAATGTGTAGGTCAACCAAGACTGCTCCAAACAGAAATTCCATGAATTTTCTATTATAATCTGCTCTGCGCACAGGAATCATGATTTCAACTACTTTTAAATTTCTCATAGTTTCTACTGTAAAGCTTCTGAATTCAGTTTGCAAGAGCTTACTGAAAAGCTTCCCTCCACCATTGTGGGAAGACCCAAGTTGCCACTCTGTAAAAAAGTGGGTCACTTCTGATCCTACCAAGAGTTGGTGATGACAGCTAAGGAACTTTTCAGCCCATATGTCTCCAGGGCAAACCCTCAGAGTTCATCCAAAGCAATTGCTGTACCATGTTGTAGCATTTCTTCTTTGTATCCTAATCTGTGTCCCATCTCTAAGCCTCAGAAATGTCTGGAATCCCCTTAAAATGTGGCTACTGGGATTAGGATTCCCAGAGACCCATGAAGGGAAATGTCAAGGGCTGCCTTATGGTAAACAGTCACATCGTCATTTAGGTTGCAGCACTGCATGTGACCTTCCCCAAGCTAACACTATCTCGCCCCCTTGCACAGAGGCCAGGGATGACTGTGGCAAGTCTACAGTCACACGCATTGCTTTACACTGTGGTTGTGTTTATGTGTTGCCTTCTATTGCTGAGAATGGGAAGCAGTGTGACACACTTGCACAACTCTAAACATTTCTGACTCTTTCATTTGGCCTGTTTCTGTTAACATCTCACATTTCCAGTTGCTGGGTGCTAGAAGCTTTATTGGGAAATGGAAGAAAATGAGACCCATAGGTGCCAGGATGTGTCCTGACTTCCAAAACCACCTGGAGTCAACAGTGTGGTTGTTCATTTCCTGCCTCCTTCTCCAAGCCTATTTCTTTGGATAACTGTTGAAATCATAGTAATGTTAACCACTGAAAATTTTACAAACTTTGTTGCAGAGTTCTCCACTGTCTTGTCCGTGTTTTGTTCCCTACCAAGAATTATCAGAGATAGTGTCATGAGATTTACATCTGATCAGGAATGAGCCTGATCTCCACCTCTAACTTATGGAGGGCCCTTGAATGTCCTATTGGTTGTGTAAAATGGTCATAAATATCAACTTGTGGGTTGCTGGAATGGATAAAGGATGTATCTAACCCATCAACACTTGGACCAGGACATTAATTCCATTGTGAGTATCTAAGGCCACTTATAGCAGGGAATTATGTTTTACTTATTCACCCTCTAGGCCTATTTAGTCCAAGCTATTTGTTTCTTAAAACCTTACTGAAACTCCTAATTTCTGGGTCCTCAAAGCAATGCTTTCCAAAGTTATCTTGCCCAGGAATGAGTCACTTGTGCATCTAAAGATGTAAAATCTGTTTGGGGCAAATTTGCATTTCTAACAAACTCCCAGGTGATAGTCATGCTTCCAGTTTGGGAACCATGATTTTAGGAGGCTGTACCTAGCAAGACAGACTTCGGGAGTTGTGAGTCTCAAAGTTAAAGTTTATTGTAGTTACATAGAAAGGATTTTTAAAATATGTAACTGCTACCATCTACTCCAGAGCCTTTAATTCAGTTTGCCTGGGTTGGGGAACCCTAATTCTTCTTTCTTAACAGGTCTCCAGTAATAACAATGTCAATTGCTCAGAAAGCTACACTTGTCAGAGGCTAAGAAAACCCAGAAGAAAACCTGGTTCAATCCTCACTATTAGGTGAGGAGCAGTCTTCTTGAGAAAATGCCCCTCTCCCCATACTTTAAAGGTTGTTCGAATTACCATCCCCACCCGCCTCATTTCCAGCCTGTGAACCCGTGGGATTATTATTAAATTCATTTCCAGCCTGTGAACCCGTGGGATTATTATTAAATGCATTACCTTGTAGACATTAACGGGGATGCCAATGATGATGTGCAGTAGGTCTCCCAGAGCCAGACTGGCGATCAAGATATTGGGACCATTTCGCATACACTTGTTCTTGTAGATGATTCTCAGCAGCGTGGAGTTCCCAATGATGCCTAGCACGAACACGAGGCAGGACACGATCGTGTTGATGTATTTAAAAGTCTTCTTGATCTCAATATTTCGTTGGCAGGGAGGAGGGAAGGATTTCGGCGGGTCTCCAGCCACCCTCCCCCCTTTGGTCACCTCCGCAGGTGCTGAGACACGCATCAGACTGGAGTTAGAACCTCTTGTCCAGGAGGTCTTAGTGGGTGGCGTCATTACCTCTTTAGTCCCGAGAAGCGACGGAGTGGCCTGGGCAGGTGGGAATCCTCTTTCCTCTCCCCAAACCCTCAACAAGCCACAGGCCAGTAGCAGAGCCACAACGGCGCGTCTGCACTGATTTGCGGGCGGCTGCATGTTACCACTTGCTCCAGTGAAAGTCCTGTAGCCGCTCCGCTGTTTTCAGTCTGGAGACCAACAGGGGAAATGAAGACAGGGCACTTTTGTCAGCCACCCCAGCCACGCCTCTGCAAACACTCACACTAGCCGGGTCGCCACTACCCGCACGTAACAGTAAGTTAAGTTTGCGCGCCAATGGGAAACTGGGGCGCGCGCCGCCCGCTCGCCTGCATTCTGTCTCCTTCCTGACCCGGCTCGCTGGGTTTTAATCCCTAGCTCCTGGCCCTGCCGGATCAGTCTCTGTGGGGCGGAGCATTCTGACAGGGGTGTTCCAGACAGGGAGGCTGGGTGTCCCAGGGAAAGAACACTGGGGTTTGCCAGGAAGAAGCAAGCCCGTTAAGAATGGGGACCTGGAATGAAAGCACCTCCCAGACAAGAGTATGCGTCAATGGTCTATGCACTCAGCATGAGACGAATAAGTATCAGTATCAACATCTGTGCTTTCCAAGACTCTTCACTCAGTCGCTTACAACCAGTCTACTCTCAGTTTAAATCGCTATGTGTAACTTTTACTTATGTTAAGATCCCCAAACTACTAAGCTCAGAGGGAAGCCCCAGAGCAAGGTCCAGTCGCAGAAGGTAATTCAACGCTAAGCCAGAATGGTTAGTTACCTCTCAAGAATTGGAAGCTTCGGGAGCAGATCCACTCACAGGGAACCTCCTTCCCAGGTGGTTGAACTGCCCTGGGGGGAGGCTTGCGTCTCCCAGCGGGAGCCCAGCTGCTCCTTAGCAGGCCTCTTTCCACAGAATGCAGATCTGGCCCTGAGGAAAAGCTGAGAGAATGCCAGGCAATGGGTCCTCAGCAGCTCGCTCCGCTCCGGGTCTTTATGGCCCCCCAGACAAGTACTTTTATTCATTCGTCCCTTCCCCAGAAGCAATCACCCAGACTGCCCCAGCAGTTTTCTGAGCGACCTTGCCACAACCTTTTCCCTTCAGGGGATGCATGGACAGTATCAGTCCCAGCTGATCGTTGGGAGGGGCAGTCCTAGTTCAGAGCTGAGTCCTACAAGAAGCTATTTATTGTCCCACAAAAACCTAACGTATCCCATGACACCCTGGGGGCTGGAGAGTAGAACAAGGTTCTGTATCAACCCGGACTTTGAATATTTTGAATGCTCTGGCTTCTCACACAATTGTCCTGTACTGATACCTGAAATCTGGTTGGTTTGAGGGAGTTGTTTTTCGCTTTTTGTTTTGCCTTTAAGTTTCAAATCGATATGAAGTGCAGGATCCTTTCTTCCCAGGCAAAGGGATTGCCCACGCAAAGGACTAAAAGGCCTCCTTCACTGTGCAGTGTAGATATTCTCTCTCTTCTTGTCTTTTGAAATGTCATCATCAAGCCCCTATAGGGATCTTTCTACTGTACCTAAAAGGGACTTAAGACAGGAGACAGGAAAATAAGCACGAAGCCGAATCGCAAATTCAACCTGATACTTAATTTACCAGACACAACAGTGAAACAAACACTTTCTGTAGTTCTTGAATTCTGTCTTTACCATAGAGAAGGGAATGCTACTGACCAACAGTTTTCATGGAGCTGTGGGTTTCATTATTCTGCTGTCAGCATGATCCTGCTGTGTCTGCGAAGTTTAAACGTGCAGAAGAAAACATCCCAGGCAGCCATTTCTCCTTGTGACCTTCAGAGTCAGTTAGTGGGGGATTTCTCCTAGTGGCCTTTTTGTTTCACTAACTAGGACTTGAATCTTAGATTGTAGGCTCCTGTCAAATGTTTTCCATGAAGCTCGAAGCAGAACATGGCTGTTTGTTTTAAAAGGTGAACTTTAAATGTGGAAAATAGTTACAGCATGATTAAAAGTGAGGTTTGTGGAATGAGAACTATGGCCTGGGTGTGAGTGTTATTTCCAAATGTGGTTGTTTTGAAGACAATTTTTATCCTTCCACCCCAGTGAAGACAAGGTCGGTATTGAACTGCTTCACAGTAGACTCAGTGACAACATACGGTGTTGGTGTTGTGCAAATAAGGAATTCTATGTGTGGTTCTGGAGTAAGGATGTGACCAGGCCTCCCTCCACCAAGGGCAGTTCTGAACCTGCCCTTCTTACACAAGTCTTCATCCCGTTCATGCACAGGACTTCCTAGTGACTTCTCCTCCATCTCTCTCTGTCTCAGCATCTCTGCTGGTGTATCCTTCATGCAACAGGAATGTCCCTGCCAGTTCCCAGCTAATCTACCTTGCCCCTGGTTTTTATAGCACTTTCTAGACTGCTAACCATAATTTAACTCTTGACAAGTGCTCTGGAAACTTTAAACGTCAGTTGTCACAACCTCAAATCACGTTGGGAAGACACTCTGAATGAGACTTAGTCTAGATCAGGTTGGCCTGTGGACATGTTTATGGGGGCATCATCTTGACGTTTATTGAGGTGGAAAGGCCCACCTCCATAAAGACTTAGAATGTGGGTACACCTGCTTCCTGGGCTGAACTCTGAGTTGAACAGAATGAACAAAGCAGGTTGGAGCATAAGCAGCAAGCGGGCTGCATGTGCTGTGCTTTTGATATGTGGATGCAGTGTTATTAGCTGCTTGAGTTCCTGCCTTGACTTGCCCTCAGTGGTGGCCTTGCAGCCTGGAATTGAGAGCCCCAGTCAGTAACCCTTTCCTACCCTAAGCTGATTTTGGTCAGGGCGCCTTATCACTGTTAAATAAGTGAAAGTAGAGGTTTGTGTGGGTCACTGATAATTCCACGCGAAAAAACTCTATCAAGTCAATGACGAGAGTCTGTTTTCTCTCTGCACCATCACACTACCTGTCACAAGTAAGAAATACGTTTTTATAGATGATAGTTAAATTGGTTTAAAATTACCTAATTACAATTTGTTAACTCCAGCCACACGGGTAAAGAACAGAGTCAAATAATTTTAAAGTCAGTATAATTTTTTTTCTCATTTTTACTCTAAATTCTAATATAATGGGGATATGAACTACCCATTGGTTATAGGAACTATCACCCAATTGGGTATTTTATTCATAGGAGGTCATTTACTCCCTTACAGCGGTACTGGGATTATTTTTCGTAGTTTTATATGTAGTGAATCTGAGTCTCAAAAACTCACTTTCCCTCACATTATTAGTCAGATTTAAGCCAGGCTTTTGAGTTGGGTTTTGAGTCCATGTCTTTCCCACCATACAAACTGTATTTTGATTACTTTAATAACATAGAATCTAGATTGATATTTTAACTAAATAAAATAGAATCTAGGTTGAATGAGGAATGTGCCCCTCGGGTCATGTATCTGAACACTTAGTCCCAGCTTGGTGGCCTGTGGGGAGGTTATAGGAATTTTACCTTGCTGGAGGGAAGTCAGTAAGGGAAGGGCTTTGAGCTTTTATAGCCTCTCTCCAATTCCAGTTTGCTTTCCTTACTTTGTGTTTTTGATTGAATATGTGATTGCTCAGTTTCCTTTCCAGCAACCATGCCTACATGTAGCCACACCTTTACCTCCATTAGGGACTTCCCTTTTGGAATCATAGGCAAAAATCAACTCTTTCCTCCATAAGTCACTTTTGGCCATGGAGTTTTAAAACTGGAATGAGAACTAATACAGTGGGGAACATTTAGCTGAAATTCAACCTTAAGTATTTAGTGTTATTGTGTAAGAGTAACTATGCAAAATGTAAAGATTAAACCTTTGATCTTCATGAATGACCATCACACGTGACAAGAAATTAACCCCTGGCTTTTCTGTTTGTAAAATGGGGAGAAAGATTTGTTTCAGTGGCTGAGGCTTTCGCTGGTGCCTGTGGTTTCATAAATTGGGAATTATTTTTAAACAGCAGAGTGAGTAACATTTATGGAAAACTACAACCTAAACTGAGATTAGGGTAGAGAGCCTCTCCAGCATTGGAATCTATGTGGAAGAAACAAACCTCAGGCGAGTAAGTGTATCGAGTGAGTGTATTGTTCCTCCTCACTGGGCCACTCGTGGTTTGGGCTGTACTGCTATAGAGACAGAGGTTTTTCTTCGCCTTATTATATGAAATCTCTTATTGATGAATTTACTATTTCTGTGAAAATTTCATTGGCATATTGAATGAAACTTACTGAAGTTTAAGAATAATTTTATGAAGACTTCCAGGGTTGAGCTAATTTTGTGTTTATGAAAGATTTATTCTGGGAGAGAACTTCCATGTGGAATCTTTTTACAGAGTTATTTTCATGAAGACATTTACAAAGTCTTCTGGGAACGTGTCTGAATGTCATGTAGGCTAAGATAGCTTCCCAGAGTCAAAAAACACAGTGGTGGGTAATGTCCCAACACCTTCTTTAGGAACTGGAGACAAAGTTGAATGCACTTCATATGTTTTTCAAAGAGGTTTGCCATGGGGAGCTTGCTTAAGGTAAACATTTCCCCTGGTGAGAGAACAAAAGAAAAACCCCTTTAGTCATAAAAAAAGCGAATACTTTCATATAATCCTCTTGAAATGGATGTACCCTTTGAAACCTATTTTGAACCCTGGTGCTGAGGGACAAGGTAAGTGGAAAGACCAGACAGCATGGGCTTAGTTGCCTCTTCACACATTCCCTGAGGACCAGAGCCAATAATCAAATGGTAGTTGAAGTGAGAGCAGAAAAGAAGATTGAAAGTGACTGTATGAAGCCATAGCAAACAACACCAACTTTTCTTTCTTTCTTTCTTTCTTTCTTTCTTTCTTTCTTTCTTTCTTTCTTTCT
>CAJQZJ010033675.1:808447-821742 GCA_907164525.1 Lophiomys imhausi | reverse complement strand
TTGCTCTATTGTTAATATATTTTCAATGAAATGATCTGATATTCTATAGGCACATTTAATTCCTTTTGTGTACCACAAGGTGGCTTCTATGTTATTTGTGTGTGTGTGTGTGTGTGTGTGTGTGTGTGTGTGTGTGTGAGACAATAGTGTGGTGTGTTTTGTGTAAAATTATTTGAAGCACATGATATTTTAAGTAGTTTTTGTTTTCAAGAAGAATATCTTTCCTGAAAACATCTCTGGAAACACAACAAATTTAAAATTAGCTCTGAAAAACAACATATTTAAGTTATTTAATCTGAAGTATATAAATGCAAATAGATTTGCCTAAAACCTAAAACTGTTCTTTTCCTTTGGAATTCCAGACATAACATAGCTTCTCCCAGTCAAGAGAAAACCTTGTCTGAACACAATGCTATTCTTACCTTTACCCCAGGGAAAAGATGAATTTGTTCCAGGGATAGGAAGGAAAGGCAAAATGTCACTGTCTTAGCAACATTTTCATCAAATTATCTAAGACTCCTGAGTATTTCTTAGAATATTTCTAATGCTCATTTTGACAGTAACAAAATCCATCTCCCAAACCACAACTTTATTTCTATAGTTGTCAAAAATACTTGAAGCACCAACCATTAAGAAAAGGTAAAGTAGGACTGAAAGCAACAACAGTGCTTCAGGAATAGGTGATTGCCGTTGAAAAACTGTTCAAATGTGTGTTCGCTTTACATAAGAAGGTCAAAAGGTCAGTGATTCATTTCCTATACTTCTCATTGTGTTGTTCCTTATAACAAATTTCTGCAAGTGACTGGCAACAGAAACAATCCTGCAAATGTCTCAATTTGTTTAATATGAAGAAATATATTTCAGACTCAAAACCAAGAATTATTTTGACTGTTAAAAATATTCATGTGGCCAACTATAATCCTATATAAGCAGATATATTTATCCCTCTCAGGTCTCTGAGGTGGTTGAAGAATAGACAGCTAGAGTCTCACAGTTAAATTTTGAGTTGTTTAGGAATCAAGAGGGTGTTATAGATCTAAGAAGATACTCTTAAAAGTGTGTTGCAAGTTAGTATGAATGTTGAGTCACATATAGACCTTTAAACTCATGGAGAGGGTTAGATAGTAGAATGTTAAAGTCAGGGGCCAAATATGTATAAACTGGACATTGGGAAGGTATACTGGGCCATTTAACTCTCATAAATGTGGCATATTTATATCTGTTGTTTTGTATAGTATTTACTGTTATAAGAGAAGGAACCATCTGTTGGACTGAAAGGGGAAACTTCTGGGGGGAAGAGGGTGGAAGGGCGGGATAGGAAGGGGGAATAGGGAGGGGTTTATGACTGAGATATAACTTGAAGAAAAAAAAATCAAGTATTTAAAAAAAATATTCATGTGGAGAGGCAAGCTTGCTCAGTAGGTAAAGGTGCCTGGACAGTATGGCAACCTGAGTTTGATCCTCACAACCTACATAGGGGAAGGAGAGAACTGAGTCTCACAAGCTGTCCCCTGACCTCCACACACATGCATTTACTATCCCCCACAACTCCCAACGCACAATCCCATACATGTGTATACACACACACAAAACAAACAAATAAAATGTAATAAATATGGAAATAATCATAACATATGAGCAAAGGGTCCAAATATACAGCATCAAACCTTGCCTAACAGTCAAAGACATGATGCAGCAAGATGAAGTTAAAGTAACTAATGTAGGGTCTGGTCATGATAGATGCATGTTTTTGTTTATGTATGTGTCAAAATACAGTTTGGTTTTTGCTACGTTATATTGACTTTATCTGGATCTCATAATGTAATGTCTGTTGTCTTTACATGGCCTTTATTTTCATAAAATTACATTCTATAATAGGTTTCCTCTCTATGGATAACAGGTTGCCTTTAAGTTTGTGAACTAAAATCTTCCTAAACTAGAGACATGAAATAGTTACTTTAAAAAATTTTAATGAGTAACTAGTCAAAGCCTCAAAGGCTGACTTGACATGGCTGGCAAATACTTATATAATATAATATATTATGCAAGTATTTAACATTATATTATATGAGTATATAACATAATATTATATAACATATAATATAGAAAGGTTAGCACCTTTCTATAATAAACTTCATTTAAACACCCTAGACTAGAGCCAGGAGAGCATCCAAGCCCTCAGTGAGGTGGATCTGGAGATGAGAGGGAAACAGCTCTGCTCCTTGTCTATTCCCCCACTCCAACCCCTGTGAAGCACACTTGAATCACTTCATCTGGGTGGAAAGGGGACTACCTTCTCCATTGTAAGATTTAGATTCTAAGTTTGAAAAAGACATACAGTGTCTGGAATAGAGTGGTTGTCCAGGAAGCAGCAGAGATTCTTGATGTTACTGCTGCTGCTTTGTGGAGATTGTTGTTGTGGTGGTTCATTTGTTTGAGAGCAGGTCTTGTCCAGCCCAAGTTGTACCTAAGGATAGCACTGGACTCCTGATCCTCTTGCTCTACCTCACAAGGACTGAGATTGCTGATGTGAACCACCATATCCAGCTTCCAGAGACACATTTTATGAAGACATTTCCTGACTCTCTGTAAGGATAATGTGATGACACTGTTAGACTGCAGGATGGAGGCTCCTTAGCAAGGGTGTCAAGTGTGCACTTGATGCACTCATGGGTCTGTCAGTAGCTCAGGCCGCATAATCATCGCATCTTTTATTCATCAACTGTGTTGATGACCAGGAATTGGGGTGGGGGGCAGAGAGAGGGACAGCAAGATAGACACACACAGAAGTAGAGAGAGAGGGATAAAAAAATAGACACAGAGACAGATACACACACACACACACACACACACAGAGAGAGAGAGAGAGAGAGAGAGAGAGAGAGAGAGAGAGAGGGAGAGAGAGAGAGAGAGAGAGAGAGAGAGAGAGAGAGAGAGAGAGAGAGAACACACCACTGGTAAGAAAGACAAAGGAAAGGTCTTTCTGAGATTCACAATAACCATTTGAAGACAGCACAACAAATCTGAAAGCAGTAAAAACAGTTTGGTAGACACCACGTTCAGAGATAAACCAGTTCACGTGACACGTTTGTTATACAAACAAAATCTGCTCCCAACAAGCTACTTTCATAGAAGGGGGTATATGATATCTGGTTCAGGACAACAGAACTCTCAAATTTTCTTTGGAATAACATTCTTTTTTCAGTGTGTGTGTGTGTGTGTGTGTGTGTGTGTGTGTGTGTGTGTTTATGCTACAACACGTGTGCAGATCAGAGGAAAACTTTCTGGAGTTGATTCTCTCCGTTTACCATGTGGACCTGGGACAGGACTCAGGTTTTCAAGCTTGGTGGTAAGTGCCTTTACTCTCTGAGCTATCTCAGGCTGCCCTGAACATCATTTAAAACTTTATATTTAAAATGATCGCCCATGTAAATTATGGTATTATGAATTAGTATGACTGATTTCTTTATTCCTTGTATTTTATTTTTTACATAAAGAGTATAATTTTAAGATGGAGAAGTGGTTTCCAGCACAAAGTTCTAGAATGTTGGAGATAAATCATCTCTTGGTGACGATCTGTGACCAGCATCATGTCATAAATCTTGATAGTCTGCAACTTATTGAATTTTCAGAAGTACTTTAAAAAGTTGTTCTAAAAAAATTAGCATTCATTGATACATCTGTTACATGCAAAAATAGAACTGTTAGCAATTCTGAAATATTCTCAGAAATAATGAGACTTGGCTAAAGGCACGCAGTGCCCACAAGTTGATATTTGAGGCGTCTGAGATGCGCAGCTGGGTCTTGTTAATGGTGCCAGTGGAATTTGTAGCACTATCTATTTTATGACAGCCCCACACCTACTTTTACCTTATAAGGTAAAGACCCAAATTCTAAATGTCTATTATACATAGTCCTATATTTAGCAACAAATGTGATTTTTGCAAGCCAAAAAGAAATAGGAATTCAGTCCCAGATGCTGTTTTGAGAGGCAGCATCTAAACACTTGCTGGCCCATGTCACAATAATGCTGGAGAAGATAATTTCAGCCTGTTTTCCTAAAAGCATCATATGAAGTCAGATTATTTCTTTTCCCCCTTCCTCCTCCTCCTCCTTCCCCCTTTCTTTCTCTTCTTCCTCTTTCTCTTCCTCCTCCTCCTTTAAATGAGGACTGAAATACTTAAATCCATAGCAGAGACGGAAGCAGATAAAGGTTGAACATTACAAGGACACTAATGAAAAAAAAAAAACAAAAAACAAAACTGAGTCTGTATTTAAAATCATGCTCTCAATCTGCCTTTCCTTACATCCTGACTGAATTTTTCTGGACGTCATTAAAAACATCCTTCTAAATAGACTACTAATGGTTGACACTCTTGGAGAAGCTTCTTCACTTATGCATGACTGTTCTCTGAGTATCATCATGAGCAGACATGCTGGATTGCTCTGGTCTGTCTCAAGAGACCATTTTTCTGTGCAATAAGATGCAACTAGTACCACATTGGTGAGGAAACCTGACCCTTCCTGGCCTACAAAAGCCCCTTTGTGGGATGGTCTTTTATTGTTATTCATGTTTATTTATTTGAAGAACAAGAAATAAAATTTTCACAGGGGCTGTGGAGGCTTCTTTCAAGTAATGGGGTCAATGTAAGATGAGAATACTGAACTAGTTAGCCAGGAGGAGAGGTGTGTGTGTTCACCTTTAGTCTTCTTATGTCCTATAAAAGTCAGACTGCATTGCTAATATCTTGTAGTCTTCAAATACTGGTGTCTCTCAAACTTTTCCTTTTTCCATAATATTTCAAGTAGGTCATCTTCCAACAGGCATTGTAATCAAAGAAGTTTTTATTTGGTCCAAAGACCATGAACAAGAACTTTGTTAATTAACTACCTTGTTGACTAATTACTCTCTTCCATTACTCTCTTACTCTGGCAAGTAGTAGATCTTTCTCTTAAATTGTGTATCTATCTCACTTTACTAAGATAGAAGCCTCCAGGAATGTGGCAGAAACCAATGTTTTGTCATAAGACCCTTTACATTTTCTCTCTTGTCTTTTTCTCTTCTCCTTCCCA
Organism: Lophiomys imhausi; assembly: GCA_907164525.1. NCBI lineage: Eukaryota > Metazoa > Chordata > Mammalia > Rodentia > Muridae > Lophiomys > Lophiomys imhausi. The sequence continues at coordinate 816,669 of CAJQZJ010033675.1, read as the reverse complement.
CCGTCTGTCTATTTTCTCCCTTCTTTCAAACAACACCATGATCTGATGGAATTTTTCTGCTGTATCAGGGCTATCCCTGAAGAGATGGTGTTCTTACAGACTAACCAAAGCCTATGGCCATCTTTATGAACATGAACTTGGAAGTGGATTCTCAAGGCTGAATCAGGCTTCATGTACTTAATTTCCTAGTTCATAGTTCCTTGGGAACCCCTGAAGCAGATCACTCCAGGCACAGGACTTCTGATCATGACCTCAGAGACTATTTGACTTGATAAATATTTGATATTCTTAAGTTATTAATTTTCTGTCAATTTCATGCACAAATAAGTAGCTAATGCAATGATTTAAACATCTATTAAAATAATATCAGAGTTTAGTTGGATTTATATATATATACACATATAGATGAATACTCATAAAGAATGAGAAAACCATTTTAAAAATACTGGCTTCATGGGAGTATTGTGTCATCATGTGTGGTCTCAATATATGATGTGAAGCAAAAACTACCATGGCATCATAAAGGTTTATGAACTATACTAACATCTTAAGCACTAACATACTTGAAAGAGTTAGAAACATTGTCACAGACCATTGTTTACAAAACTGAATTGATACAAACTTTGATTGAAAGAAAAGCCATTCCATTCTGTAAAGTGGTTTGCTCTTTATGTAATCATATATAAATATTTATAACATATGTACTCCCGTGTATATGCACATATAAACATAGACTCCTAAATATTTGATATTCTAGTAGAAATTACATTATTAAAAGTAAATGTAAACTAAACTCTGACTTGCCATAAACAATGAAAAAATATTACATATTAATGATTTTTTTGCATCAGGAATCCATGTTGTTTCATTTTTAAAAATCCACCTATTTACAGCTCAGTGCTTATTCAATGAATTGAAAATGAAGATACTTTGTCCAATAGAGGCAGTTGGGTAAGTTAACTAGCAGTGATGCCGGTTTGTGTGAGTGGAACAGGCATTTGGTAAATGGCAACAACATATCAATTACTAGAAAGAAAGTTTCATAAACTTACTTTGCAATTTAAGTTCCATCTGGACCAATTGGTTCTGCTATGTAGGAATGAATGTTCATTTGCTTTGTGAATTTTGAGAGAATTTTCTTGATAATTTCGATTTATTTTCTCAGATAACTGAATTTCCCTCTCAAGGGTGTCAGATCCTGAATCAAAGATGGTATAAGATAGTTGATTTCTAGTTTTCAAATCACATCTCATATGCTTTATATAATATTTATTTTCCTTGATGCTCAGATCCTTATTAAAATTATTGTTGAATCCCACATGTCATATGCATTAATTTATCAAGAAACTTTTGAGAGGTTACATAGTCTATTCCTATGAAACAGCTCTTAATCCTTTTTCCTTTCTCATTGTTCTCTCTATCGACTCTAAGGGAGAGGTTGCACAGTGACATTTTGAAAAGTCATTTACTATGTGGAAAAAAAACACAGATTGAAAGAAGATTCTACTTAGTTCTAAGTATTTTGCATAGTAGCATAAAAAAGAAACCTTAAAATAAAATTAACATGACAGATAATTCAACACTGTGCAGTAAGACACTAAAGAAGTTAAGGCAGGTAGATTAAATGTTCATCGCTATCAGTAAGCATGCACAGCTGTGCTTTTCATTTCTAAGTAATGACTGTGGACTTTGTAAGCAGTGGATGATACAGTCACTCTCTGACCATTTCTCCCCACAGGCTTGATTTACTCACAGATGTAGTGGTCGTACAGAAAACATCCACATGCAAAGTAAGGTCAACACAGTGGGGCAGGGTTTGTCCATGTACCCCAGAAGTACGCAGAATAGGTCTACTAAAGTGTTTTCAGCTGGTTTCTCATAATTCTCTCCGAGATGTTGACTTAAACCATTTCCCTGTTCACTGGGAGCCCGATACATTCTACCCTATTTAGTTCCTACTAGTTTCAAAGATGTCATAGAATTTTGGTGCTTGTTGTTGTTGGCTGAAGGATTTGCATACATGTTGGATTACAGGGTTTTTTCATTAAGGCCTCAATTCTGTGTTCCTTTGATAGTTCACTTGCTTATGGGGAAAAAAAAAACCTGAACCATCTCGAAGAGAACCGACTTGTGTGATGGCATTGTTCTCACGCCTGGGGTCAGGAGCATTGTTGTTCTCTTATATTGAAAACTTTTCCTTGAGATTTTTCAGTCTTTGAAGATTTCATGTGTATTTTTCTGCTTTACCTGTGATGGAAAACCACATCCAGTCTGAATTAGTCCATCAGAAGAGTGGATAGCACTGTTTCAGATAAAATGAGGGGACAGAATCCTGGCATGCTACATGTTAGGATATAAAGATCACCATATGTAGAAGATCTAGTCTATAAGAAGATAGAGCATGTCACATCAGGAACTTGAGGCAATTCTTAGAAAGGTTTATGCCATTTTTTAGGTGACTCCCCTTGTTATCTGAGAACTAAGTTTTGAATTCTCATCATGTACTATGTAGGGTCTGTGACACTATACAAAGAGAGTGACTTTTTCCAGACACAAAATACAACATTAAATTTTTCCTTGCTGATAAAAGTAGAATAAAACCAAATATCTGAATGAAGAAAACACAGACTAGTATACAGTCTTATATGATAAGCATTTATGGAAATAACTGAGTAATATGTTGAACCTGGTAATTGCAGTTTTTCAGTAAAAGCTTAATCAAGATCTTTTTCTTGACTCTCAATCATCTTGTTGGCTTATTGGCCCTCCCTGAAACATGTTTAGAGTAAGATTTTTTTTTTTTACCATGATTGACATTTAGCCTCTAAGACTTTAGAACGATTTAGTATCACACTTCAAAAGTCTCCTTTGAGCAGATCCCTTTTGTGCTTGTATGGTGCTGGTTATTTAAATGGATGTCATTTGTCTTACATAGATGACTTTTAGAAACTTATGGCATTCCTTAATATCATCTATGTAGTTCTATTATCTAAAAGCTGCAGATAAATAAGAAAAAGAAGATAAAGCATACATCATTTCTCTCTTAAAAATATGATTACTAATGACCACTTAAAGTGAATTTATTCCTGTTATTGTTGAATATGTCTCTGCTCATTAATAGTCATCTCTGGGTAGAAGCATTGACTAGTGTTTCTCCAATTATGAAATAACATGTTTTTTGCAGCACTAGATATTAATTCATAAGCTTGGTTTTATGCAACCATGTCCTAGAAGATTCAGTTCTGTTTCTTATATAGAAAATAAAACAGAGTCGGGTCATAACCCAGCTTTACCCAAATGTCTAGGTGGGCCAAATCATTGAGAAAAAGGGAAGGAAAGTCAGTGGAGGCCATTTTAGGGATATACCTAAGAGTATCAAGGGGAGAGAGAGAGAGAGAGAGAGAGGGAGAGAGAGAGAGAGAGAGAGAGAGATCCTGCACTTCAAATATTGCTTTTGTAGAGGAAAGCTGATTTACACATGAGAGGATGACACTAGGATTGTGGATCAAAGATATGCAGAGACCAACTCCAGAGCAAACTGGATACCTAAGACAATCTCTTCTCTTTTTCAGAATTCCAGTGTCTGTCCCCCGTTGAGTTTATAAGGGTAATCTATATGGATCCCTGTGACTTATTTAAGAGAATTCATTAATAATAGCAATAATAATACAAATAGTCTCAACATACTGAGTAAAAATTTAATGATGTATCCATCTCTTAACTTCCTATGCTTCTGTTTCTTTTGTTTTGTTGGAGGCAGGGCCTTAATGTAGCCAAGACTGAAGTTCACTCTGTAGTAGAGACTTGTAGAGGGATTTTAATCTAGCAATGTGGCTACTCTGGCTGGAATAGAGACATCCCCTTAGTATTCACCTTTAATTCAAAACAATGAAGGTAAAGTTAGTTTGTAAAAGGAAGCAGACTTGTTTGGGAATGATGTCTAATTGAGTGGCAAACAAAGTGATGAATCAGAGAAAAATTTGACAGAATAGGATATGCTCAATTGTCACAACAACAGAGAGGAAAGGGAAGCTACTTAAGGGAGCAGCGCATGCGCATGTGTACACACACATACACAGATAGAGAGAGAGGGAGAGAGAGAGACAGACAGAGAGAGAGAGAGAAGGCAGTTTTACTGAGGGTTTTACAGAGACAGGTTGAAAACAGAACAAGTTAGATACAGTTGAAGTCAGAACTGGCAGAGAATGACTAACAGCAGGAAACACGAGCAGAGTCATGTATCAGAAAAATATCTAATGCCAGATGGAGTATGGACAGATATGCATTGGGGAAGAGACTGTGATACATGGAGTACAACTGGGTAAAGGCCACACAGTCTATGAGTTTGATGAAATGATTTTTACTTTATACTTGCAAAGGGCTGGAATGATGGAGTCTGAACAGGTGATTTACAAGTGAACTCAAGGCATGATATCTGTGTGTGAGATGATGAAAATGAGAAGAGGAATCAAAATAGTGTTCTGACACCTTTGATATTATTCGGAGAGGAAGCATGGACATTTTGGAATAACTATGAGCTTCTTGTAGACTTGAAGAAGTTTATTTTGTAGTGCGTGGGAAATATGCAGGTGTGACATCCTGTATAAAATTGGAGATGTGAGTTCAAAGCTCAGGATAAAAGCCTTAGATTCAAATAGTAAGTAGTGTCAGCAAAAGCTCACTCCATGAGACGGAACCCATTCCTGACACGGCTTGGGTAACCAAGAACATGTGACTAGATAGGCCAGGGATCTAGGGTAAAACCAAATGCTACTGTTCTGCTATAGGAACACAGTGACAATATGTCTCCCAATAGTATTCTGCTACCCTCATAGATCAGTGCTTTGCTCACCCATCATCAAAAAAGCTTTCTTCTACTGCAGATAGGAACAGACACAAAGACCCACAACTGGACAATGTTCAGAGTGCAAGATCTTGGAATATCCAGTCCTAAATGGAATGTCTCTATCAAATCTCTCCCCCTCCTACAGAGCTCATGGACCCTGCTGAAGAGGAAGTGAAAGATTGTAAGATCCAACAGAGACGTAAAATACTAAGGAAAAGGCCTTCTAAATACAGCAGGGCTGACACACATATGAACTCACACAGACTGTGGCAACATGCACAGGGTCTGCATAGGTCTAAGACGGGGGGGGGGGGGTCCCAGTGCGGAAGTCGACACAAGCCTCCATCCCAGAAGCTATCTCCAATTGCAAACTGCTTGCAAAGCAAAAAATAGCTTTTTTTTTTTTTTTCCGATGGAGACTCAATGGATATACAAACCACTCTTAAGGACGAGTCCCATGCCCAGCAGTATATGGCTAACACGAATCAAACTCAAAGATGTTTTTAGAGGTTCTTTTTCCTCTAATACTGGTCCAGAGCATTTTAGTTTTTTTTAACTTTATAAGTATTTTGTATATATATTACAGTTTCCAGTTTTGTGTTTTTAAGGGACTTCTCAGTGTGTGAACAAATGTGTCACTGTATATGTTTCTTGTGCCTTTCCTTTATATTTTGTTTCTTCCTATTTGAGCATGTTTGTTTTCATTTTATCTAACTTTATTTTATCATTATTTTTTAGATGCCTGTTTGTTTTCTAATGAGAGAAAGAAAGGGCATGGATTTTGTTGGAAAAGGAAATGGAGATTTGAGGAGGGGAAACTATAATCAGAATATATTGTATTAAAAAGTATTTTCAATAAAAATAGAAAAATAAAAGAAGTGTCAACAATGCATTGGGTAATATGATCTAGGACTGGTATAGAGAATGACTGCCAAATACATTCCACACACACACACACAAACACACACACACAAAAAAAATCCACTGAAAACTCTCACTGAAGACAAGGGAGGGGGGTCTGAAATGACAAAGAAAGGAAGAAATTCAAGAAGCTACCCAGAGATTTATCATGGTGAGCACTGAGAAGCTCCTTGGGTATTGTCATAACTCCTGATAGGCACTCTTAATCAGTTACAGAAGAGAGGCTTCAAAAAAGGAAAAAGAAAAGGAGAAAAAAAAACAGAAAAGAAAAGAGTAGTATGGTTGCTTTGTACTTTCAATGTTCTTAAAAAAGATATTTCTTTTTATTTATGTGTATGTATGACTGCCTGCTTGTCTGCATGTGCATCATGTGTGTGCAGTGTCCATGGAGGCTGGAAGAGGACACTGGATGCTTAGGAACTGGAGTTATGGGCAGTTGTGAGTGACCATGTGGGTGCTGGGAACTGAACACAGGCCCCTGAAAGAGCAGCAAGTGCTCTTAAATTCTGGGGCATCTCCCCAGCCTGACATTCTGAATTTTGAGGAAAATACACATCTGGATATGATTAGTATTTCTGAGAAGCCCCAGCTGTTTGGACGCAGGATGATCTTCAGAAGTTCTTTCACTTGAATGCTGTCAACATTTTCTTCTGTTAAGTCACTAGTATTTTCATGATGTTTGCAAGATTCCTTGTTTGCACACACATTTCTATCTCAAACATCATTTAACTATTTTATAAATGAAGAAAATTTTCAACAGGAAAAACGAGATTGGAAGTAGAATAGGAAAACTAGAGGAGAACCATAGTTTAAAACTCAACAAAGGATTTAGGAGATTTCAATGTGGGAAACCTTGTAAGTCTGCACAGAGGGCAAGAACAGCTGTTTTACACACTGAAATCAAGATTTACTGAACTGAAAAAGTGAACAAAAGGCTTCTTGAAGATGCCAATATAGTCACATATGATGCATTCTGAATAAAGGAGTAGAGTGTAAATTTAGCATTATATTGAAATTTCCCAAATGTCACTAGAAAACTCAAGATTTCTGCCCTCATACTTAACCACATGAATGAAGCCATGTACCTGGTGCTCTGCATTATCTATAGTCTTCACACAGACTCAAGAAGCCTGCATGGGGTGGCCTCCACCCTCGCTAGTAGATTATACATACTTCTCAGATATGCAAAACACATTTTCACAATATTTCTTTGATTGCAATCATTACTCAGAATATCATAGAATTTTTTAATTGTTTATTGTAATAGTTGCAGCAGATCTTGGCCAGATAAGTGTCATAATATAAATAACAAATAATATGCCCAACCATCAAAATGAGTATGTTTACACATATTTTGTATCCAGATACAAACTAAAATATTGGTAAGCATTTTTTTTTTTTTTAGTAAATGAATGTTTCTAGATGATTTCAAATATTGTGACTTAAGTCAGTAGAAAAAGGATTTCTAAAAGGCAAGCATTTAGGAAATGCTAAGAAATCTTGTTTTCTAAATATGCAAAATTTTTATTACAATAGTTAACCACTTAAAACTTATTGTAGGCTCTCTATATTAATAAACACTTTTAGTTGGAGAATATTATGTATGCTCAAAGATCTGATAATAAATTATAGATTGGCATTGTTACTATAAATTTTCTTTCTTTGGTGGTAATGGTTAGTTTGCCATATAAGCAATATGAAACAAAACTAGAAATGATGTCCTGCCTTAAGCTCTTGGTTCACATTGTGATTCTTATATTTTAGTCAAGTACTATGATCTTCTTTTGCAAAATCCATTCTTCATTAATTTGTCTGAAAAACAAAAAGACAAGAAAACCCGTCTTGTGGAGCAACTTGCACAAATTATGTCTGTTATGTGTGTAGTTTTGAGACAGCTTGTTGGAGTAGATGTCCATACAGATGTTAAAACCAATGACATTAAAAAGTCTGACAGTTGGTGCTAAGGGCGATCTCCATTACAGCAGAGATTTCTTACATGCTCCTGGATCCCATAGAGCCCTCAGGGCATGTCTACTGTTTTGTTGAAACTTTTTTGACCTTATGCAACTGTTCATGTAGTCTCACTTATTGTGGTGACCTATCAACATAAGCAGTTCACAAATAGCACTTAAGCTTGTTTTTTAATCCAAAGTTAGGAAGGTATTTCTTAGTTTTAATGTAGTCAACTGTACTTGCCACATTATGGAACTAGAAATGCTCATCCTGAGTGAGCCAACCCAGACTCAGAAAGATGCATATGGCATCTATTCACTTATAATTGGATTTTATTTATTTATTTTTTGTCTTTAAGATACATTTTTTAATGTAAATCTTTTTTTAATAATTTATTTTTTATTTCTTCAAGTTACATCTCAATCACAATCCCCTCCCTACTCCCCCCTCCAGTCCCACCCTTCCACCCTCCTCCCCCTCAACCCCCCCATCCTCTTCCCTT
>CAJQZJ010033675.1:760712-802023 GCA_907164525.1 Lophiomys imhausi | reverse complement strand
TCTGCCAAGACAGGGTAGGTAAGTCCTTCATAATTCCTGCTCTACAACCAATGTCTGTCAGAGAAATGGGGCCAAATGGCTGAAGATTGATGCTGTAATGTATGGAGAGAAAATGGGAACTGTCCAGGCAGCCACTGGTATGTCATTTCTTAGTTTTGGAAGCTGCAGGCCCTGCACTTCCTATATAATCAGATATATTTATCCCTCTCAGGTCTCTGAGGTGGTTGAAGAACAGATAGCTAGAGTCTCATAGTTAAATTTTGAATTGTTTAGGAATCAAGAGGGTGTTCTGGATCTAAGAAGATATTTTTAAAATTATGAGGCAAGTTAGTATGAAAGCTGAGTTATATATAGAACTTTAAACTCATGGAGATGGTTAGACAGTAGAACATTAAAGTCAGGTGCCAACACATATGGACTGGACATTGGGAATGTATGCTAAGCCATATAACTCTTATAATTGTGGCCTATTTATTTCTGTTGTTTTGTATTGTATTTATAGTTATAAGAAAAAGAACCATTTTTTGGACTGAAAGGGAGAGCTGTTGGGGGGAAAAAGAAAGACCTTAAACTAAAAAAAAAAAAAAAAAGACTGGATCATGTTTTAAGAGTATATTTAGTTTTACATGAAACTGCAAAACTGTTTAACAATGTAGGCATACTGTTTTCCACCCCCCACCCCCAACTGGTGGATAAGCATTCCTATTGCTCTACATTCTTTTCAATAAGTGCATCAAATAAGAGACTGTAGAACGTTCAGTCTTAAAAGTAACAAACATACTGCATCCTCCTTCACCAGGCTCAGGGATCACAGAAGGATGGGGTGTGTGAAAAGAATACAAGAGCCATAATCAGTAGATAACTACAATGAGGCATTTTCTGGACATAGCAGGGCAGTTGCACATATGAACTCACCATGGTTATGAAAGCATGCCCAAAATATGTACAAACACAAGCCAGACCAAATCCCAGGATGGAGAAGGGAGGTGGGAACACAATCCCACCTTTAGTCATGGAACTGAGGAACATTATTAGCTACTCGGAGCTAAGGAGATAGTTTTCTCTAAGAGTGTAGCTCCTCAAAAGTCAACCATGCTCCATTGGAAGACTGCATGTCTAAGACTATTTGGGCAGCATAAGTTAGTCTTGAAGAGTTTAAAAAAAATAAGAACACAAAATTGAATGGGTAGGAAAGTGGAGTGGAGGAGGTGGGGGAGGGGAGTGAATATTATCTAAACATTGTGCAAAACTTTCAAAGAACCAATAAAGAAAAAGATATTTTCTATTGTAAATTAGAAAAAAAGTTGGTATTTATGCAATGGTTTCCATCGCTGCAAAAAGCAGTTTCTTTGATGAAAAGTGAGAGCTACGTTTATCTATGGGTAGAAATAATACAGGTTAAGAAAAGATACTTCTGATAGCTGAATAGTATTCCATTTTGTAAATGTACCCCAGTTTTTATTATCCATTCATTGGTTGAGGGACATCTGGGTTGTTTCTTGTTTCTAGAGATTACAAATAAAGCTGCTATGAACATAGTTGAGAAGATGTCCTTGTGGATTGGTGAGTAATCATTTGGATGTATATCCAGGAGTGATATAATTGAGTCTTGAGGTAGAGCTATTCCAAGTTTTCTAAGATATCACCAGACTGATTTCCATAGTGGTTGTACAAGTTTGCACTCACATCAGAAATGGAGGAGTGTTCCCCTTTCTCCACAACCTTGCTAGCATGTGCTGTCATTTGAGTTTTTGATCTTAGCCACTGACATGTGTGAGATGATGGAATCTCAGAGTCGTCTTGAGTTGCATTTCTCTGATGATCAAAGATGTAGGAAATCATGCAATTTGCTGCCAAATGGATGGAACTAGAAAATAGAAACAGAAGGAACACTGCCAAACTCATCCTATGAGGCCACAGTCATCCTGATGCCTAAACCACACAAAGACCCAACAAAGAAAGAGAACTTCAGACCAATTTCCCTCATGAACATAGACATAAAAATACTTAATAAAATACTGGCAAACCGAATGCAAGAACACATCAAAAGTATCATACACCATGATCAAGTAGGATCTATCCCAGGAGTGCAGGGATGGTTCAACAAATTAAAATCCATCAAGGTAATTCACCATATAAACAAGTTGAGAGAAAAAAGCCACATGATCATCTTGTAGATGCTGAAAAAGCATTTGACAAACTCCCATATCCCTTCATGCTAAAAATCCTGGGGAGAGTGGGCATACAAGGATCATACCTAGAAATAATAAAGGTGATATACAGCAAGCCCGTAACCAGCATCAAATTAAATGGAGAGAAACTTAAATTATTTTCTCTAAACTCAGGAACAAGGCAAGGATGCCCACTTTCAGTATATCTCTTCAACATAGTACTTGACGTTCTTGTGAGAGCAATAAGACAACTAAAGGAGATCAAAGGGACACAAATTGGAAAGGAAGAAGTCAAATTATCCCTATTTGCAGATAATATGATAGTATACATAAGGGACTCCCAAAAATCCACCAGACAACTCTTATAGCTGATAAACACGTTCAGCAAGATGGGTGGATAAAATATTAATTAAAAAAATCATAAGCCCTTCTTTATACAAAAGATAAATGGGGTGAGAAAGAAATTAGGTAAACAACACCTTTCACAATAGCCACAAACAATATAAAATACCTGGGGTAACTCTAAACAAGCAAGTGAAAGACCTGTATGATAAAAACTTCAAATCCTTCAAGAAAGAAATTGAAGAGGACATCGGAAGGTGAAAATCTCTCCCATGCTCATGGATAGGTAGGATCAACATAATAAAAATGGTCATCCTGCCAAAAGCAATATATAGATTCAATGCAATTCCTATTAAAATACCAACACAATTCTTTACAGATCTTGAAAAAACAATTCTCAACTTCATATGGAATAAAAAAAAAACAGAATAGCCAAATCAATCCTGTACAATTAAAAAAAATATGGAGGTATCACCATCCCAGATTTCAAGCTGTACTACAGAGCAATAGTAATAAAAACAGCATGGTACTGGTATAGAAACAGACCAGTGGATCAATGGAATTGAATTTAAGACCCAGAAATGAGCCCACACACCCACATTCACTTAATTTTTGACAAAGAAGCCAAAACTGTACAATGGAAAAGGACAACATCTTCAACCAATGGTGCTGGTCTAACTGGATGTCGACATGTAAAAGAATGAAATTAGACCCATTCTTATCACCTTGCACAAAACTTAAGTCCAAGTGGATCAAAGAACTTAACATAAGGCCTGACACACTAAATGTAATAGAATAGAAAGTGCAGGAAAGCCTGGAACTCATTGGAACAGGTGACAACTTCCTGAACAGAAAACCAACAGCTCAGGATCTAAGACCAGCAATCAATAAATGGGACCTCATGAAACTGAAAAGCTTCTGTAAGGCAAAAGACACTGCCATTCGAACAAAATGGCAGCCTACAGACTGGGAGAAAATCTTCACCAACCCCACATCTGACAGAGGGTTAATATCCAAAATTTACAAAGAACTCAAGAAATTAAATGCCAAAGAAACCAAATAATCCAATCAAAAAATGGGGAACAGAGATAAACAGAGAATTCACACAGGAGGAATCCCTAATGGTTGAGAGAAATATGAAGAAATGCTCAGCATCCTTAATCATCAGAGAAATGCAATTCAAGAAGACTCTGAGATTCCATCTCACACCTGTCAGAATGGCTAAGATCAAAATTCAAATGACAGCACATGCTGGCGAGGGTGTGGTGAAAGGGGAATGCTCCTACATTGCTGGTGGGAGTGCAAACTTGTACACCATTATGGAAATCAGTCTAGCAATATCTTAGAAAACTTGGAATAGCTCTACCTGAAGACCTAGCCATACCACTTCTGGGTGTACATCCAAATGATTCCTTACCAAACCACAAGGATGCTTCCTCATCTATATTCATAGCAGCTTTATTTGTAATAGCTAGAAACCGGAAACAACCCAGATGTCCCTCAAATGAGGAATGGAAAAAAAAAACTGTGGTACATCTACACAGTGGAATATTACTCAGCCATCAGAAACAATGCAATCATGCAATTTGTAGCCAAATGGATGGAACTAGAGAAGCTCATCCTGAGTGAACTAACCCAGACTCAGAAAGATGCACATGACATCTATTCACTTATAATCAGATTTTAGCCATATAGTACAGGATAACTGTACTCCAACCAATGCACAAAGGGGAACAGGAGCATAGACTTTGTTTCCTTTCAATGAGACACTTTTCTCTAGTGGTGCTGCCTTTTAGGACCCCAGTGTGTGAGGAGGCTCTTGGTCCTCATATGACTGTTGAACTGGGGCAGGGGACTGATATGTAGGGACACTCCACTCAGGAAGAGTGGGATGGAAGGGAGAGGGGATAGAGAGTGGGAGGGTGGGACTGGGAGAGGTGGAAAGAGGGCACTGTAATGGAGATGTAACCTGAAATAATAAATACACATCAAAAAAAAAAGGAAGAAGAAAGTGTAAAAAGAAAAAGAAAAGATGCTTATCAGGCTCTTCTCTGGGGTCCATGTCCTCATCACTCATGGGGTAATTGGCATGAATTTCTACCCATTGAGCAGGCCAGAGGCGAGAGTATCTTAAGAGTGCTCAGAAAGGTCCATGAAGGGAACACACCCAGCAGGGAAGTGCATGGAGAAAATAAACTATTTGTTCCATAGATAATGTGAAAAAGTGATTGAAAAAAAACTGAAGAAAGGAGTATTATACATGTATAAAAGACTACAACCAGAAAAATCAACATGTACAGATGGACTAGAAAAGAAAGTTGAAATAAAGTAGGTAGAAGGAAAAAATAAATGTAATGCCAAGGTTTCAAAAGAATAAGTTTACCTAATAATAAGGGCTGAGGAGTATCCATGGAATTGTGTATACAAGTCAGTCTAGGACTCCATAAAGATTTCCTCATATCATACAGAGTTCAAAGTGGCTCACACATTTACTAAGTCTTCCTCCATTTGATTATCCAAGTACTCAAGAAAAGTGAACAGAAAGGAAAGGTCTATGCAAAAAAAAAAAGAAAAAAATTTCACTCAATAGAAATTAAATTACTGTATTTACTCTTCTAGGGTGAGAATATTCTGGATGAAGATAAATTTCAATTGAGACTCTCTAAGATAGAATACACGTGTTTTAAAAACAGAAAGCCAATATTACCCTTAATCTCATGATGCCCTGCGCCTCAGATGCTGTCTGTCAAATCAAGGGGGCCTTGTAGCTCTGTGTAGATTAATATTGTACACTTTGCTGAGACACTCATCTTTATGGATGTGCTGGGGAGTTCATGGCCCCAGGCAAGCTACAGTCCTCTGGGGTTGGCACACGTAGGGCTTTATGGAAAGTATTCTTTAATAGTTAGTGGACATTGTATAGAAGCTTCTAAAACTAGCCCAACACAAGGAAGCTCAGTTCTCAGCAGGCAAACACATCTCAAAAGACTGAGTTCCAAACTATGAAAGATATATTTCATATTCTTTAACAATCTTGTTATTTAGTTGGATATTTTTGCAGATGTTTTTAGTAACCAAAATTTAAGTTGCTGCCCTGAGAACACCTCAGAGTTGTGCATTTTTCAAAATCAAGTTTGACTTTGAAGTAATGGTAATAACCAGTCTAGAGGAAACGCAGAAACTAGTAGATGCCTTCACTAAAATTTGCAATAATCAATTTCTGAGTGGTTGACATTACTATTTTCATCCAACTAAGTAATTTTAACAAGCACAGTTTATTGTATTTTTGGATGAAAGATGGATATAAGATGAAAAGTAACTGCACCATACTGGAGAACAAAGTATGCAAATCTATATAGCATAACTCATGTGTTTCAATACTCAGCAACAGAACACCTCTTCAGGGAAATAAGCGAGTCTTAAATGACTAAAAAGTTTTTAAAGACTTAAAAGTCAGAGAAAGTAGCTAAACTGTCCTAAGGCAGCATGTGTTTGTTAGGATAGGGTGGAGATCAGGAGGGGCCAACACTGAAGAGTGGATCTGGGAGATGCTGTAGGGGTGGTAGGTGGGAACACACTTTGAAAGGGTGGGGAACAAGTACTAGACACCTGTGCTGTTTGTGCTTGAGCGACTCTGACTGAAAGCGCAGATACACAGGCCAACTGAGAGCCAGGCACGGCGGAAGACGCCTGTATTCCCAGTATTTGTGACATGAAGATAGGAAGATAGAATAGTTGAGGTTGGCTTGGGCCACATAAGACCATCTAAACAAAACAAATCTCCAAGCAATAAAACAAAAATCCCCAAGTGAATAAATAAACAAGAATCAGTCAGGGGTGGGGTGGGGGATGAGTTGTTTCTAATTTTTCTTTAAATTGGTCTCAAGCTTTTTTTTTTTTTTAATGTGGTTACCCTTCTTAACTTTAAATATATTTTACATTCCGTTTCATGAAGAATTCCATACATATGGAAATAGACTATTGTAATAAGCCCCAGTGTGCCCTTAACTCAGTCTACTAGTAGGTAGTGCTGCTTCATATGTTTAGCCTCATGGTTTTGCTACTCCAACTGGGTATCTCATTTGTTTCTTTGATTTTTTTGCTTGTTAATAGTAATAACACTTAATACAAGATCTACTATCTTAGTACACAACACCTTACCAAACTATAAGCCCTAGAATATGCATCAGATCTCTGGTTATTCTTGTGTATAGTTGCAACTACAGATTCACTAGTATTCACGCCTCTCTCTCTCCCCACAGCCTCTGTTGGCCTTCTATTGTCTGTCTGCTCCTATATTTTGAACTGTTTCAGGTGCCTCATATAAGAAAGGCTTCGCTGTATGTGTTTTCTTGTGAGTAACATGTCACTTAGAAAGAGATTCTTCAGAACTATGCATGCTATCATGAGCAATCATAGGATTTCCTTAATTTTCAAGAATGACTCCATTGTATGTGTATACACTTTATCTGTTGTTTCATCTACTGAGGATACTTTTGGCCCAGATTGTGGTTATTGTGACTTATCCTGCAATGAATGTGGAAGGAAAGATACCACCATCTCATGATCCTAAGTTAATTTCATTTGGGTAGATACTATAAAAATGTCATTCTTGGCTGGTTCTAGCATGTATCTGCATACTGTTCTCCACTCCAGTTGCACTATCTTGTGGTCCTCCCCACAGTACACTGGAATTTCAGTTTTTTTAACTGTCAACACTTGTGGTCTTTGGTCTTCTTGGCGATCACCGCACTGGCAGGTGTAAGACAGCATCTCATTGCTGTTTCCGTTGTGATCAGTTAGTTAAAGCACCTTTTTATACACCTGCTGGTCATTCAATATCCTCTTTAGAAAACTGAAAGTCTAATCATCTTCCCAATTTTAGAACTTGAGCAGTTTTCTAGCTGCTGAGTTGGGGAGGTTCCTCACATATTTTGAGTAACCAAGTAATGTATCAGATTTAGAAATACTCCCTCTCATTTATAAGCTGCCTTTTAATTTCCTGATGGTTTCTTCTCCCCTCCAGAAACATTTACCTCTGCATAACCTCTCTTGCCTGTTTTTGCTTTTCTTGCCTAAGCTTTTGGTATCCTACTCAACAAATCATTGGTAATTCAGTTACCGGCCATGAAGAAGATGCCTCCCTAAGCTTTCTTCTATGGATTTTATAACTTCAGTTTGGTGTTTAAGTCTTTGATCCAATTTGAATTGACCAGTGTGTGGTGTAAGAACCCAGTTTCATTCTTTTGCATTAGAATATTGTTTCCCTAATACCTAACAGTTTTTGTTGGAAAAACTTTTTTCCCTATTATACATTCTTGTTACACTTGTTCAAGATCAGTGTAATTTACAAATACAAGTCAATGTCTGAGATATAAAATCTGTTCCCTTGGTCTATATATCTGTATGTGATTTTTTAATTTACTTTTTATCAATTAAAAACTCAGTTTTAAGCTAATAAGTAAAAGCATCATTTAAACTTCCAGTCCTTAATTTCCCAGAAGACACTTATGAGAAAACTTATAAATCACATAAAATTCTTAGAAAAAAATACGGTGCTCAATAAACTTATTTTTATTTACCTATGAGGAAACATTGGTGGCCTGCAATGGGAACACATTCATGAGGCTTTGTGATTGTTCTTTCATGCTTTACTACATATTTGTGAAGGAAATCATATATTTTAACATCATCCTTAAATGAATAATTCTGAAAGTCTCAAACCAGAACACATTGATCAGAAATATAATTTATAGTCAGTGGACTATTTGTTTCATAAAAAGTAATCCAGTGGGATATTATAAATTGATATATTCCATGGTTTTCTATGTTGTTATAATCCATGCGGTAATCTGTATATTTTGAAAGAAATATTCATTTTAGAAGGAGAGCAAAGGGCCACATATATATAGTTTCTTTGACTAGAGTGATTAATATTTGGGTCAATAATAAATAATACATATAATGTGTCTGAATTGTGTGTGTTGGAGTGCTCTGATATCTTTTAGAAACTACAATGTGTAATGTGGTCATATACATACATTCATGTTCAGTTATCTCTGTGTTAAAGAAAAGACATATGCATCTTTAACTTCTCACAATTCATGAGTCTTGGTAGATGGCTCAGTGATTAAGAGCATTTGCTCTTGCAGAAGACAAGGATTTAATTCCCAACATACATGTGGCAGCTCACAAACACCTGTAACTACATTTCCAGGGGATCTGACTCCCTCTCTCAACCTCTAAGGGCACCTGGTAAGTGCATGTGGTACGCATAAACAGGCAACAAAAACCCGTATACACATAATAGAATAACTGATTCTAAATAAAATAAATGATTCCAAAATTTCCTTTAAAACCTTCATTAACTCCCATGGATAGTCAAGAATAAGACCCATTTTTTTTTTTTGGTACAATGAAGCTAGAATTTTTATAATTTTCAGGCTGGAAAATTGGCATCAGTAGTTAAAAAATCTTCCCAGTTTCTTTTGATGTACTATCAGAACTTAGAGCATTTGCTTTGTATCAAAACCATTCCTGCAGGGCATTCTGAGCAATGAGTCCACTTCAGATGATTGCTGTGGACAAAGAACTTCATAGTGCCATGAAGGTGCACACTGGAGTATGTCACTCAGGTCACAGACTCTTCTCTTCTTCATCCTTCTGGATCTGAGTGTGTTTAGTGCAATTCTCTGTAAGGTGTTTCCATGGTTTGAATGCAAAATGTCCATCCTATGCTTAAATGTTAGAACAATTTCCAATTGGAGGTTTGAGGCCTTGCTGAAGTAAATGGATCACTGAGAATAGGTTTTGTGGTTTATAACCAGCCCTATTCTAACCTGAGTCACTACTTCCTGATCTACTGAGATCCTCCAAGTAGGTTTCCTCCTGTTGCCACTGTCAGGGACCACCTGCCACCATGCCTTAATTGGCATGATGAATTTTGTGCCTCAAATCACGAGCCAGGATACAGTCTTCCATGCTTCTCGTCAGGTGTTTGGTCACAGATCATAAAAGGAACTAATAGAGATGTGCATCTTCAAGACTTTCGTTGATGGCCTATGTATGAAGCACAGCCCCATGGGAGCTCAACAGAGTGACTCAAGCCATGTTCCCAGGAATTCCTTAGACAGTTTAGTTTTTTGGAAGTGGTGTTGCCCCTGTGTCCTCCAGAACATTTGATACTTCTTATGTACTTGGTAAACCATCTCATCCCACCATTGTTTATGTAGATTTCATTTCCACTGCAGTATGAGCACTTTCTGCCCTGACTACACTAACAATGAATACATAGTTAAGTGTCTAATGAATGAAATTGAACTGGGCTGAACTAGGTTTTACAGCAGCAAATTTGACTAATTCCAAGAAAGATTTTTCAAAAGGACTAAAGTCAAAAGCAATTGAATGCTAAGTTTAAATAAGAATGTGGAAGAGATGTCTCATGAGTGTCTGTTTGAATGTTTTTTTTTTTCTCATAGCTTTCTAAAAATAAAATTTGGAACTTCTTTTACACAAATGTTCTTTCAACATAGATAAACAAATATCTGGCCAGTGTTGTTTCAACAGTAAAATTGTATTTCATTCTCTCATATTTATCCTTTCTTCAGAGAATATCTAGCTGAAATTGTAACATTTGAACAGTTTTCTATCAAACAGCTAAGTACATATTGGAAAACAATCATGTAACCTAAATAGTTTGAATCCCCAAAGGGTTAGCAAAAAAATAATTAGATAATATATCATTTGGAAGGCTTTCAGAAAATATTCTAAATTATCTATGCACTAATAACTGCAACTTAAAAAATCCTAGTTTGTGTTTTAAAGGTTTTCCTTGCCAACAAAAATTTTACTAGAGTTTTAATAAGTGGAAATTATCCTTGATAATGTTTGCTCATCTCTATTAATTTCAAAGAGGAAAAATTAACTTAATATTTTATCCATCTTTTAAAATTACGTTTTAAAGTTATGTGTATGTGTTTATTTGAGCATTAAGTACAGGTGCCTGTGGAGACCAGCCAAGAGTACTGGATTTCCTGGAGCTGTTGGTATAGGTAATGATGAGACATTCATCATAGGTGATGGAAACCTAACTTAGGGGTCATCTGCAAGATCAGTATATGTATGTTCTTAACAATTTTTTTTAAGAATTACTTTTAGGAATCTTTTAGTATAATTTTGGAACTAGATATGATTAAACAAAAAACACATAAACAATACCAAAAAGAAACATGGAGGCATTACAAGTTGATTATCTAAACTTCTTTTTCTCATTTGCATCTTTCCACATCTTCTGCAAGCTAATTAATCAAAATCTTCTACCTCTGCTATAGTTGGGAGTGCTAAGTGACTCAACATTGGTCATGAGAGGTAAGGAAGATCCTGCAGCAAACATCAACTGTCATTAGCATCATCACTTTTCTTTTTAAAACCTGAATTCTCTACAATGTTGACCTTATGTTCCAGAATACAAGCCCAAGAGAACTGCCAATAATATGGCCAGCTATTGCACCGCACGAAATTACTGCCTACAATCAACTTCCTGTAGACTTTTTGCCCCCCTCCACACACCTACACACACACATACACACTCCACACACACATGCACACACACAGGCACACATGAACACATGCACATACAAAAATCCCTATTAAATCAACCCAAATTGAATTCTATGTTGTTCAGTTTACTTCATTCCTGGCATGTGTGTCTGAAAAGAGCACCTGACCCAGGAAGATAACACTCACAAAAAAATGACAATATTCACTGTGTTTTTTTCATTAATTTATTTGTTCATTTTTACATCCCAATCACAGCCCTACTCCCCCCTCTCCTCTCAGTACAATCCTCCAACCCACTTCCCCCATCCCTCCTCCCCTTCCTCAGCCCTGCCCTGACACATCAAGTCACAGCAGGACTAAAGGCCTCCTCTTCCACTGAGACCTGAAAGGCAGCCCTGCTAGAGGAAAAGGATCCAAAGGCAGACAGACAACAGAGTCCAAGTCCGAGACAGCCCCCACTCCAATTATTTGGCGACCCACAAGAGGAGTAAGCTGCACATCTGCTACATATGTGTAGGGGGCCTGTGTTCAGTGCATGCATACCTTTTGGTTGGTGGTTCAGTCTCTGTGAGCCCCATGGGCCCAGGTTAGTGAGATCTGTAAGTCTTTCTGTTGTGTCCTTTACCCCTCCAGCTCCCTCAATCCTTCCCCTAACTCTTCTTTTTTCAACATTTATTTATTTCTTCAAGTTACATCTCAATCACAGCCTCCTTCCCCCTCCCCTTCTCATCCCACCCTCCTACCCTATTCCCCCCTCCCTCTTATCCTCCTTTTTAAAATTTAAGGTGTATGTATCTATTTTCCCCAACATCTCCTCCTTTTAGTCCAATAAAAGGCTTTTTCTTATAACAATAAATGCAATACAAAACAATTAGGCAACAATTATGTAAATTATAAGGTATAGCATACATTCCCAATGTCTAATCCATATGTATTTGGCAACTAATAATAATATATTATCTATCTATCTCGATGTGTTTAAAGTTCTATACCTAACTCAGTTTCTATTCTAACTTGCATTACCAACTTAAAAACATTCTCTGGCGATATCTTAGGAAACTTGGAATAGCCTTACCTCAAGACCCAGCCATAACACTTCTGGGTATCCACCCAAATGATTCCTCACCAAACCACAAGGACAGATCCTCATCTATGTTCATAGCAGCCTTATTTGTAATAGCTAGAAATTGGAAACAACCCAGATGTCCCTCAACTGACGAATGGATAAAAAAATTATGGTACATTTACACAATGGAATACTACTCAGCTATCAGAAACAAGGAAATCATTCAATCCACAGCCAAATGGATGGAACTAGAGAAGCTCATCCTGAGTGAGCTAACCCAGACTCAGAAGGATGTACATGGCATCTATTCACTTATAATTGAATTTTAGCCATATAGTACAGGATAACTATCCTACAACCAACACACCAAAAGGATCAGGAACATAGACTTTGTTACTTATAAATGGGACAGTTTTCCCTAGGAGTACTACCATGTAGGTCCCCAGTGCAAGAGGAAGCTCTTAGCCCTCATATGACTGTTGAAATGAGAGGGGCTGATTTGTAGGAATACTCCACATCAGAGGAGTGGGATGTGTGGGAGAGGGAGGAGAGGTTGGGAGGGAGGAACTGGGAAAGGTTGAATGAAGGCACTGTGATGGAGATATAACTTGAAGTAATAAGTACAAAACAAAAACAAACAAAAAAATCTTCTTAGATCTAGAACATCCTTTTAATTCATAGACAAATTATGATGCTCCTGCCTCCACCTCCTTCAGCAAATCCTACCACCTTGCTACATCACAACTGGCCTTCCCCTAACTCTTACACAAGACTCCATGAATTCCACCTAATGGTTGGCTGTGGGTCTCTGCATCTGTTTTCCATTATATGCTAGATGAAGCCTCTCAGGTGACAGTTATGCTAGGTTCCTGTCTGCAAGGATGGCAGAGTATCATTAATAGTGTCAGGGGATGACTTTCTCCCATGGGGCGCATCTCAAGTTGGGCAAGTCATTGGTTTGCCATTCCCTCAATCTCTGGTCCATCTTTATCCCTGCACCTCTTGTAGGTAGAACAAATTTTGGGCCAAGGATTTTGTGGGTGGGCTGGTGTCCCCCTCTTTCCTCTGGAAGTCCTGTCTGACTACTGAGGTTGTGACTTCAGTCTCAGGGTCCCCCACTAATAGGAATCTCAGCTGGGGTCACTCTCATATTCTCCCCCATCCTAGGTCTCCAGGTTGTTCCAAAGATAACCCTCCACCAATTTCCCTTTTCTCTTCCAGCCCAATTATTCCCCATCCCCACTCTCCCACACTTGATTCCCCATCCTCTGTTCTCCATTCTCCTCTCTATGCCCTCTTCCACCCAGTGCCCTCTCTCCCTCCTCTCCTGATGTCTATTTTATTTTCCCTTGAATCTTCCTTGTTACTTAGCTTCTTTGGGTCTATGGATTGCAGCACAGTTATCCTGTACTACATGACTAATATCCGCTTATGAGTGAGTACATATCATGTGTGTCTTTCTGGGTCTGGATTACCTCACTCACGATGACATTTTCTAGTTCCATCCACTTGCCTTCACATTTCTTGTCTAATATTCTTAAATGCGTATTGTAAATTATCTTCTCGAAGACTAGCTTTTAGTATGATTGGTGATCCAATGAGACCTGTTTTGCTGTCTTGCTCACATTCCCAGCTTGCCATGATATTTGCTTCTGTGGAGTTACATAGATGTTCATTTGAGATTGCAGCCGAAGCCAGGTCATCTTCTGGGTGAACTGCCTCTGCCTAAGCCCCCACCTATGCCACTCTGATGGTTTTTTTCTACCTCACCTAGTGTTTCTTCTTAGGATTCTCTGATGACATAGGCATCCAATGCATTTTTAGATAAATGTGAAACAAAAAGACAGTGTACTATGAACAGCTTGAGTTCATTCCTAAAGTCATGAAGAATTGTATCTAACCTCAAAATTTTGCCTTATATGTATAAAGAACTCTCTCTTCCTTCCTCTCCCTCTCCCTCTCTCTGTCTCTGTCTCTCTCTCTCACTCTAGCTCTCTGTGTGTATGTGTTTTGGGTGTGAATGTAGGGCCTTATGAATTCTAGGCAAGGGCTCTACCACTGAGCTAAATCCTCAGACCTTATTTTTTTCTGTTTTTAAATGTCAAAGTTACCCCATAAAGTAGAATCCTACTTGTTATAACTCTGGTAGATTAAGCAACATTAAGAATATCTATTCCCTTGGTCCAGTCATATAGCTCAGGGAGTTAAGATACTTGCTGTCAGGTCAGGTCCTGATCAGAGTTCATCCTCAGGACCCATTAGTAGGTAAGAACTGACTCTGGAAAATGGTCCTCTGATTTACACATGGCACACACACACACACACACACACACACACACACACACACACACACACAAAGAGTCACATACACAGATTCACACATACACACATGTACACACATATACTCACATGGGCACACAACACACACTCACGCACACCCACACAAGCACTCACATGCACACACACTCACAAAAGTTACACATGCACACACATGAAGACATGCACACTCTTGGTTAATTAATACATATAACTTACCTTATAAAAGAATTATTTTTCTTCTTGTGTTTTTATTCAGTAGCTATTCATTGAGCTTTTCTTTTGTGTCATCTGGCAGTCCTAGGAAAAAGAAAGCTACATAAGGCAAACTTATTTTCTGGCCTCATATAATTTATGTTTAACTGGGAGAGTTAGCAAATAAATAAGAAAATAAAAATAAGTTTTACTAAATTCAAGGAAGGAAGTAGAAATGCATGCTATGCAATAAGGAGAGCTGAGACTGTTATGTGGGATGTTAGCTAACACAGTTTATCTGGTTATTGTAGAATCAGACAACCTTACATCTTCTGCCCTCTGAGCGAACACATGGACAAAACTGCATACTTTTCCTTAACAAGAAGTTGGGCTGTAGAGGAAGTCACATTCATTTTTCTTAAATCTCACATCCCTCTTGAATCTGGATACGTTGGCAAGGGTAACCAGAAGCTGTTTTCTATCACCCTTTGATGACACAGGGATGCCTTCTTCTATTTAAGTCCTTCAGACTGTAAAGACAACTCTTGCTGCAGCATGAGTCTGATTCTGCAAATGGCCCTAAAATCTCTATAAGTTATAGTATAAATGTAATCTAATTAGAGTTCCTGTGTCATTATCTCATTTTGTGAAAGATTAAATCCATTAGGTACTTTTCATATAACAAGAATATTTTGATGATATTTGCTGTAGACAAAAAGAAAAACAGAGGCAATTGTGTGGGCAGGTCTATGGTGGAACTGTAAAGTTAGAAACCAACCAGGGTAGCTGTTTGCAAAGGCCATTTGTTCTTTCCTCACAGAGCAATGAAAGCAGCAGAGAAAATGGAATTCCAGCATTTCTAGAGGGTTGTTATAACGACAGGAGTTTGGTACAATACTGTCTATTTACTCATCCTGACACTTGGTTACCTCCCTCGTGACCCTGTGGAGCCTGAGGTAATGCATTCTGCATGGTAGCTGAGGTCTGAGGAGGTTTTAAGAACTTGCTGACAATTGTGCATTGTGTTCCATTATTCATCACACTGGGGTAACATGAATCTCTCTGATGGCCACTGCAGGCTGATCTGAGGCCCCTGTTCACAAGGGAAGTCATGAGGAACATGCATTCTGATTTCAAAGACTTCCCCACCTCCACTTTCTCATTTGATTCAGCAGGAATAATGTGTTTATGATGAGGAGCTACTGTCTTGTTTTCTAGACCTTGACTTTGTTCCAAACCATTGCTTTTTGTACACAAAGTGCCTCACCCTATCAAGGATTGGAGATATTTGCTCTGGACTACTTCATCATCTTCAAAGTGTAACTGACACAGAAATATGTCTCTGAGGTCAGCTGCATTCCTGCAACGCCAGAAGGGAGCACATATCTGAGGCTGTAAACAAACAAGACACGATGGTAGAAAAGTGTTGGGGTTTTGACCTGTGCAAAATTAATTGGAATGTTTATCTAATATTCAATCTTTGATTTTCCAAGCTGCATATAAACATGGATTTCCAGAATTTTTCAGGAACCCATGCTGATGAAACAACTCAATTTTCTAATGAGTTTGTGAAACACATTAAATTTAATTGTTAAGTAATGTAAAAAAAAAAAAAACAATGTTAACAGAAAGAAAAAGCACATGTATATATTGAGGAAACTTCAAAAAGAATATTTCCTTTTTTTGTTATTTTCCTATGATCAATATTAGAACAAAGATATATATGTTAAATATGCATATTTTAAGAGATAAATTAGATGGTTATATTTCAAGAAGCTAAAATTCCAGACCTGCTGAAAAATGAGGAGTGCTGAATGTAAGATATGAATACCAAAGATTCTAGAACAGCCCAGTGCCCTGCTGACATTTTCTTAGTGAAGGAGGAAGATTGACAGTAAACATAGGTCGGCTGTGGGTGTGTCTGCTCTGCAGTTGCAGGATCTGCTGAGCAGACCTTAGAGATGCATCAGGGAGGTGACATATCTTTGAAGGCATGTCACTGCATTTTAGGCATCCCTTATGTATCTTGGATATTAACTCTTTATCAGACACGGGAATTACAAATATTTTCTCCCACCCTCTAGGGCTTCTTTCTGTTTTGTTACTAATCCTGTTGCCATGCAAAAAGTGTTTTTGTTGATGTTTGATACAACCTACTTACCCATTTTTGCTTTCATTAACCATGCTTTTGTCATTTTATCAAAGAGACCATCACCAAGACAACCGTAAAGAAGGTTTTCTTGCATATTTTCTTTTAGGAGTTTTGTAGATTCAGAAACTACAGTCAAATCTTATGTCTGTTTTGAGTTAACACAGAAAGAGAAGGGTACAATTTCATTTCTTTTTTCCATTACAGTATCCAGTTTTCCCCAAAATCGGCTATTGAAGAGAGTTCCTCCCTCCCCACCCACCCCCGTGTATTGTATTTTGGCATCCTTGGAGGACACCCACTGACCCTGGGTGTGAGGCTTTATTGCTGAGCCCTTTATTCTACTCCGTTTGTGTGTGCCATTGTGCCAGGAAAGCACTGTTGTGAACGCAGCAGCCTTATCATATACACTGAAATAGGGAAACCTGCACCTTTGCTTTGTTCAAAATTGCACTGTCTGTGGTCTTCTGTGGCTTCATGAGAATTTTAGTATTGCTGTTCTATTTATGTAGAATGTATCCTTCCAAACTGTACTGAATCTGCAGACTACTTTGGGTTTTAACAATAGCAGTAACTAACAATAATACTCCCAGTTTTTGAACACAGGGACGTATTTCTGTGTGTTTGCTTTAATCTCTTCCATCAGAGTTTTGCAGTTTTCATTGTCCATCTCT
The DNA here is from genome assembly GCA_907164525.1 of Lophiomys imhausi. NCBI lineage: Eukaryota > Metazoa > Chordata > Mammalia > Rodentia > Muridae > Lophiomys > Lophiomys imhausi. Next base: position 784,551 of record CAJQZJ010033675.1, on the reverse strand, counting down.
TTAGCTTCCTGTTTAGATTTGTTCCCATTTTACGATTTTTGATGAAAAATGTGAGAATTTTCAAATTTCCTCTTCAAAGAGAATTATTGGTACTTAAATCACTTTTGTGGGTTAGGTATGTATTTATCACTGTTACTGCTTCTTAACGTCTGCAGGCCTAGCCCTGAACTGATGTCTAGTAGGTGGTAAGGTCTTCATGGGTCTGTCACAGAAGGACTGAATATCTGTTGATGTAAGCAATATGAATGATAAGGGGAATCAGTTTGGTAATTTCATTCAGGATGGTTGTAACAATGAGACAGTGGAGATATTTCATAAGAAACGGGGCAGAGAACAGAAAAAGTAGCCCAAGACCTAAAATTTGGGTGGGTTTCCTTTAGAAACAAGAGGGCCATAGATTGCAGTCCGGGATGGTCAAGTTTATGTTCACTTTATTGAGGCTTGGTCCAGCTACATTCTAATTATCTTGTCCTTAAAAACATTGCAAAATATTTACTTTCCACAGGTGACTGTTCATTAGTTCCATGAATCCTAGGTTTTCATAAAATTTATAAAAAATTCACATATTAAATTTTCCGAATGTCTTAGACCTTTGCTTTTCTAAATATCAAGTGAAAGAGGAAGAGGAAAAGGAGGGGAGAAGGAAAAAATGGGGACAAGAATGAAAGGGGAAGTGAGAAGCAAGAATTCATATTTTTCTTTGATCAAAGAGAACTAGCTATTTTGAGAGGGAAGATTTTTCATACCCTGTGTAAAGGAATGGTGAGTGTGCATGTGTTTATGTGTGTGTGTGTGTGTGCATGCATGTGTTTGTATGTGCGTGCATGTGTATTCATGTGTGTATGCATGCATGTGTGTATGCTCATGTGTGTGTGTGTGTGTGTGTGTGTGTGTGTGTGTGTGTGTTTGTGTGTGTCTGTTCTAGTGCTGGGAACTAGGCTTTGTACAAACAAGGTGACTTTTTTAGCATTGGCTATACCCTGGCTCTTTTTTTACTTTTTGTTTGCAAGCAAGATCTCACAAAGTTGGCCCCAAACCCCTCTATCCCTAGTGAGTCCTTGAACATTATTTGTGTACTTCATGAGACAGGTCTTGTGTCTCTCAGGCTTCAAACTCACCAAAGAGAATGACCTTGAACTTCTGATTCTCTTGCCTCCACCCACAAGTGCTAGATGAATGGCTTATATCAACTGGCCCTGTTGGAAGTGATTACTTTCTCTGAGCATGGTAAGTCTGTGGATAGCTAACGATCTTAAGATGGTAAGAAGGAGGCCATGGGTTTGAATGAGAGGAGCGTGGAGTAAGTGGGAGGATTTGGAGGGAGGAAAGGGGAGGGAGAAATGTAATTATAATCGCAAAAATAAAATTATTAAATTTCATTTAAAAAAGAAATAGCAAAGAAACAGAAATAAATAAATAAACCCACAGCTGACTCTGAGGTTTAAATTTTTCTTTCAGACTGGGTAAAGAGAAGGTACAGTAGCATATAAGGAAAAATGTGACAAATAAGAAATTCTTCACACAGTAAGAGCTTTGGTTATTTTTCCTTAAAATCAAAATTTTTTCATCATAAATTTGTAGCATCGATTTTCAATAAGAACATTAAAACACTGACTTTAATACTGTGGGATTTAATTAGTCTTTTCTTATTGAAAATAAATTGATTTTCATCATACTTTCCTTTCTTTCATCTCCTCCAAGATCCTCCCCACTGCCCCACCCATCAATAGAAAACAAATTAAAAATGAATGAATAGACTACCTGTGGATATAAAATTTCTTTGCAGTATGAGAAATATGTTTCAAATGATGGTATCACAAAGGAAAACTGGCTAAATTAAAATGAAAATTATTGGGATAATAATTTTATATTTATATTTATATATATTAAATTTATATAAATATTGTAATAATATTTATAAGGAATGAGTACGTGAGGCATTTGAAAGGAAAGTCAGAGGTTCAAAGTAAGAAGAGACAGCCTGAACATTGTGCCCTATGGGGCTTCAGAATCTGGGTGTGTGTGCTGGAAGGGCTGGAGTTTAGTTTCTGAGAACTTCCAAAACCTTGGGCTTTGGGACGTTCCCAGAGTGACTCAGCATGGGAAACATCAGTCTTGTCAGCATTTAGGGGCTCTGGTGAATGACAAACCCTGTCGCTCTGGGCTTCCGGGAAGAAAACACTGACCGTGGAAAACCCTTCCTGTCCAAAGGGAGGAGATAAATTATAACTGCAACGGAAAACAAAAGGGGAGCAATTCGGAGGAGAACTTCATCACACTTGTTATGACAGAAGTTTTAGATCTTTAATAATACGAGTTATTGGTTTCAATTACTGAAGAATGCACACATATATCCAGACTAGCTAATATGATCAGAATATCAAACCACATATAAAAGGAACAGATTTGAAGTCAGGAAGTTGGAGTTTGAATTCCAGACGGGCATTTATTTCTTGTTACTGGGCTGTGCAGGCCACAAACTACATGAATGGCCACCCAGCTTAACTGCTTCCCACAAGAGACATATACATGTAGCCAACCATCCAGAAAGGGCTCTGTGCTCTATATTTCATACTGGAAATATTTCCTATTTCCAGTTTTGCTGATTTCCAACATGAAAAATTACATTTATTCCCTTCTGCATTGCTTTCTCTGAGTATTATCATTCACTATGTTCTTTGACAGTTGGTTTCTTCTGCTCCATGTAATGTTTATACGGCTTGTTTGTGTTGTTGTGTCTAGCTGCAGTCTAATGGTTTTGTTCCCTAATTATATTCTCTCACATAAATTACCACAATTTATACAACCTACATCTACATTTAATGCACATTTGGGCCCTTCCACATTTTGCTCATTCTCAGTGTTCCTAAGAACATTTTTGATTATTTGTTTTTCAAACATCTGAATTCATTTGTGCTGGCCTGCCAGGAAAGTTAGAGGAAACAAGCAAGGAGCTTAAACAGCGGAAATTAGTTATCATGGTGTTCTGGGAAATGGAGTCCAAAGTGAGCAGGTCAGTAGGTTTGATTTCCCTGGGGGCATTCTCAGTCTCCATGCAGGTTTCCTGTGTGCTCACTCCTGGCGTTTCTCCCTCTCCTCAAATGAGACCAGATCCACCACACTGAAGTCCCATCCATATTACTACATTTCAACTGTTCCTGCTTTGAAGTCCCCATCTTCAAAAATAAACTTATAGCTATATTGAGGATTAGGACTTCATCAACTGAATTTCGGGGGACATAATTCATCCCATAACAACATTTTTGGGGATATATACTTAGAATAGATCCTATAGTGTTAGAAGTAGGCACATTCAATTTTAGGAGACACAAACAGTTTTCCACATCTATTGAACTGTTTGGCATTTTACAGGTAGTGATGATGTTTCCAAGTACTTCCAAATTTTGGTAGTTAGGTATTGCCTTTTGTTTTTGAGACAGGTTCTGATCATATAGCCCTTGCTGGCCTGGAATTCACTGTATAAACCAGGTTGGCCTTGAACTCAGAGAGAATAAATACCTGTATCTCCTTCTGCTGGCCAAGTGCTGGGATTAAAGGTGTGCCCCATCACATCCAGCTGGTATTATCATTTTCATTTTAGCTACTCTGATAGGTATACAAACCCTATAGGTTAATTATTATTTTTTTAAATGGTTGTGAAAATTTATTATTGTTTGTGTTTATTGGCCATTTTGATATCCTTATTCTGAGTTGTCTTTTAAGATTTTTGGATGTTTTATGTCATTGTTTGCCACTTTCTCATTGATTTGTAAGCAGTTTTACATTTCCTGGAAATCATATAATCATTGTTGAAAATGTGACTAATAATTATCTTTAGTTTGTCCATTACCTTGCCATGTACCACAATCATGTTCTGATCATTATGAATTGTTCATTTTAATAGAGAAATAGGAGTTATAGATTTTTCTTTAATTTTTTTTATTCCACATTTATTTATTTGTGTGTGTGTGTGTGTGTGTGTGCGTGCGTGTGTGTGTGTGTGTGTGTGTGTGTGTGTGTGTGTGTGTGTGTTATGTTTGTTGGTCCACATGTGGAGATCAAAAGACAAATGTCAGAACTTTGTTGTATCTTTCATGGATCTGGAGTATCACTGGATGGTCAGGCTTAGTGTCATGGTCCTTTTGACTGAGGCATCTTATGGCCCAACAGGCCTGCCTTTCTTACCTTATTGAAATAATCCTTGCTTGGTAAGGTCATGAAGACTTTCTAAATATACTTTTAGGTAGTCTTATTGTTTTCTTTTCACATTCAGCTCCCTTAGCATCTTAATAGATGTTATATATGGTCCGCAGTTAGAAAAGGGACTATGGCTCACATTTTTCATATAGATATTAACTTACTCCAAACCATCCATGTAAAAGACCAGCTTTGTGTTGTTGTCTTTTGCATAACTTAGATGATAATTCTAATTATGGTCAGCCTTTCAATTTAGTTTCTTTATTTCCTTTGGTATATATACCTGTCCTTGACTTGCTCTCACTGTAGAATGTCTTTGTAATAAGACTTGAGTGACTTTTTATTTATTTTATTTGTTTCTAAGTTACTGGAGTTCAAATCAAGAATCTCATGCATGATAGAATGCATTTTGCCATTGAACTACACCCTCAATTCAGGTAAGAGTTCTAATGGTAATCTTTGTTTAGGGTATAAACATTTCAGAATTTTTTTGGTCAAATTCCATATACTATATGTTTGGATTTTTAAAATATTATTTATTACTTCAGGTTACATTTCCAAAGTACCCTCTTTCCACCCCTCCCAGTCCCACCCTCTACTCACTATCTCTTTCATCTCACTTCTCTGGAGTGGAGTGGTGCTACATAACAGTCTCCTGCCCCAGTTCAGCAGTCATATGAGGGCCAAGAGCCTCCTCATACACTGGGGACCTACAAGGCAGCACCACTAGGACAAAATGTCTCGTTGACAGGAAACAAAGTTTATGTTCCTGTTTCCTTTGGTGCATTGGTTGTAGTATAGTTATCCTGTACCTTACGGCTAAAATCCGATTATATGTGAATAGATGCCATGTGCATCCTTCTGAGTCTGGGTTAGCTCACTCAGGATGAGTTTCTCTAGTTCCATCCATGTGGCTGCACATTGACTGATTTTGATGTTTCTGATGGCTGAGTAGTATTCCATTGGGTAAATGTACCACAGATTTTTTTTATCCATTCCTTGGTTGAGGGACATCTGAGTTGTTTCCAGTTTCTAGCTATTACAAATAAGGCTGCTATGAACATAGATGAGGAAACTTCCTTGTGATTTGGCGAGGAATCATTTGGATATATACCCAGAAGTGGTATGGCTGGGTCTTGAGGTAGAGCTATTCCAGGTTTTCTAAGATATCGTCAGACTGAACTCCATAGTAGTTGTACAAGCCTGCACTCTCACCAGCGATGGAGGAGTGCTCCTTTTTCTCCACAGCCTCACCAGCATGTGCTGTCATTTGAGCTTTTGATCCTAGCCATTCTGACAGGTGTGAGATGGAATCTCAGAGTCGTCTTGAGTTGCATTTCTTTGATGATTAAGGATGCTGAGCATTTCTTCAAGTGTCTCTCAGCCATTAGGGATTCCTCCATTGTGAATTCTCTATTTAGCTCTGTTTGGATATTTTGTTTGGATTGTATTGAATGTATAGGTTAATTTAGGAATAACCAATTTTTAAAATTGAGTCTTCTGATTAATGATTAAAAAACATTAAAAAATTGATTTCTATTAGTTATTTTTTTAGATTTCTATGTAATGGTCTTATTGTATACCTCTATCATCAGGTTTATTCTTAGGTATCATGATTTTTTCAGCATTGCCATAAATTAATGAAATGTTTTAATGTGTTTCCATTCATATTTTTATATATAAATATTTTGAGAACTTTGAAACGAGATGTTGAAAAATGATTGTCTATTAAGTATCTTCATTTCTTCATGCATTTGTTCCTTATATATTCATTTCATCCTGGTTTTATGGTGAGAACAGTGCTAGATTCTAGGTACACAAAATAAGACAGTCTTTATTCTAGAGGAGTTAGCAGTCCAAACAGTAATACAGGATGACAAGCTATCATGGATGGAGTTACAAAGTGCTACCTAAGTGCTATGAAGAAGGTTGATTCCCATAAAACCAAGAAATATTCAGGTGGTTTATCAAGAGAATTGCATAAATCGCACTGAGAAAATTTACAGAGATTTTATGAGGGCAAAAAAAAAAACTGAGACATGTGAACAAAATGAAAGACAGTGTGAAAGAAATTTTTTTTTATTTTTTTTATTTTTAATATTTTATTTTTTTTCTTCAAGTTACATCTCAGTAACAAACCCCTCCCTATTCCCCCTTCCTATCCCGCCCTTCCACCCTCTTCCCCCCAGAAGTTTCCCCTTTCAGTCCAACAGATGGTTCCTTCTCTTATAACAGTAAGTATTATACAAAACAACAGATATAAATATGCCACATTTATAGCCGGGCGGTGGTGGCGCACGCCTTTAATCCCAGCACTTGGGAGGCAGAGGCAGGCGGATCTTTGCGAGTTCGAGGCCAGCCTGGTCTACAAAGCGAGTCCAGGACAGCCAGAGATATTCAGAGAAACCCTGTCTCGAAAAAAAAAACCAAAAAAAAAAAATGCCACATTTATGAGAGTTAAATGGCCCAGTATACCTTCCCCATGTCCAGTTTATACATATTTGGCCCCTGACTTTAACATTCTACTATCTAACCATCTCCATGAGTTTAAAGGACTATATGTGGCTCAACATTCATACTATCTTGTGACACACTTTTAAGAGTATCTTCTTAGATCTATAACACCCTCTTGATTCCTAAACAGTTCAAAATTTAACTATGAGACTCTAGCTGTCTATTCTTCAACCACCTCAGAGACCTGAGAGGGATAAATATATTTGCTTATATAGGAAGTGCAGGGCCTGCAGCTTCCAAAACTAAGAAAGAACATACCAATGACTGCCTGGACAGTTCCCATTTTCTCTCCATACATTCCTGCATCAATCTTCAGCCTTTGGGTCCTGTTTCTCTGACAGACATTTGTTGTAGAGCAGGTATTATGAAGGACTTCCCTACCCTGTCTAGGCAGAGTTAGGCTGTCGACTTCCCTGCTACCAAGTTTTGTCCTTTTTGGACAGCAGTCTGTCTGCAGTTGGTGCAAGGGGTTTTTTCATGCCAAGAGATAGGCTTGCCACTAATTCAACCATCTTACAGTGGAGGTTCTTCGATGCTTATCTTCTACTTGGAGTAGAATAGGGGGTGCTGTCAGGCGCTGATATGTCTCGATATCAAAAAAAAAATCTTGACTTAAGATAACATCTTTGAATGCCATATTCTGCAGATCTCTTGGGGTTTTTGAAGATGCCCTATCCATCTCTTGTATTTAGATAAGCAAATGTTGCTTGTCTCTTAGCAACTTGATTACTGGGTAGTTTAGAGAACATCTGTGATAGACTGTCATAGTAGCTAACAAAGTGACATGTTTGCATGACTAGGAGTTTGTCTTAACTATCCTAGACCGTTTTAGACGGTTGGTATCAAGAGGTCAGAGCTTCACATTATATTTTTAAGTATCTCTAGGTATGATACCATTAGGAAGCGTTACCTTTAAATTTGTATCAATATACAAAGATCTATTCAATTGTAGTTAAATATACTCTTAATTATGTATCAATATACCAAGATCAATGCCTATGTAGCCCAATATAATCTTAATATTACGACCATATGCAAGGGTCAATACCATTGTGGCCAACTATAATCTTAATTTTGTATCAATATACAAAGGTATAAGGGCATATTCAATAATCTGCCCCTTCTTCTTGGACCTTCCTGTGCTATGTCTATATCTCATTTTTCTCAAGCCCATGCACTCCTACATAAGAGAGGAAGAAGGATACAGAAAAGGAAAAGTAGGAATTCCCTGGGGCTACCCTCCAAAACCCATTAAGACAGGACCATTTATCAGCTTGTAGTCTCTTCCCCTACATATCAGAGTTTTCAGTTATCCTTCAAATAACCTAAAAGAAGGGCGGAGAAACACCTTCCCCATCCACTGGGCATGGGACGTCGCTCTCTTAAAGTGACTTCCTGCTGATTTGGGTCGTAGTAGACCTGTTTGGGGCCCGAACCCAAATGGAAAAAATGATTAAAAATGTTAGTACACTCCTTTTATGTTCAGTCCTTCTGTTCTCAGCTCTTTAGATGACCTAAGGGGTTTATAGGCAGAAGCTGATCGTGCAGGCTTCACTGAGGTTCCTGCCGGCGTATTGTGTAGAGCTGAGCGGTCCCAGCGACATTGGATTGCTGTGGTGGTTGCAGGCCCCCGATGGAGACAGCTATTGAGGAAGTCTGCCAGGCAGAATCAACTGGGTCACTCGTCCTCCTTGGTGCCTGATTCTGCTCTCTGCTGAGGGTTCTGCTGTCCAGCTGTCCCCGGGCTCCCCTAATGGATGCTTCGATTCTCCTGGAACGATAAGAACAGAGCCCTGCCCCAATCCCAACCCTAGGACAATGGCCCTCTTTTTTTTGGGGGGGGGGATAGGTAGTACTTCTCCTGAAGCAAATTTGGCCTTTTGACAACATACAAAGTGTTATCTTTCAATCCGGGTTAAAGAAGAAATCATTCTGTCACCTTGGAGCTAAACCAGCTCTAGTGTATATATTTTGAGATCCCAAAGGACAATCTGCCTGCATCGAGAAGGCCTTTTGTAAGTAGCCTCCAAACCTAGGTCCCTCCAAATCCCATGTGTGTGTCTCTGAACTCTAATTATTGGGATCAGGGACCTGTGTTTCCCATCTGAAGGGATCAAAGATGTGTTCCACCACTCCTGGATCGAAGTCTTTCTCTAATTAGAGTTTGTCCTGCATCAGGCTGACCCTGAGCTCCGGGATCTGCCCGTTTCTGTCTCCAGTGTGCTGGGAGCTGGGACCAAGGGTGTACTCTTCTTGAATGGTGGGACCAAGAGTATGCACCCTCACCACCCTGCTCCGTATGACTCCAGAATACATAAGACCACCAACTCTACGGTGCTCCCCCCCCCACCCCATCTCCGCTGAAGTCAAAGGCATGGGCCGATACCACACTTCTCTTGTATTTTACCTTAGCTCCACATCTTCTCTACAACTGGAGGTCTGCAAAACCAGGCCGAATGGCTGTATCCTCTATTCCATTCACAGTGTTTCAGCCCTGCCCCCTGCCTTTTTTTTTTTTTTTAGTTAATACATTTATTTGTTTGTTGCTTCAGGTTACATCCTTATCATATTGTCCTCTTTTCCCACTTCCCAGCCCCACCCTCCCATGCTCTACCCCCTGACTCTTCCGTCTTGTTCCTCTGGGGTGGAGTGTCCCTGCCTAACATTCTCTCACCACAGATCAGGAGTCATATGAGGGCCAAGAGCCTCTTCATTCACCGGGGTCCTACGAGGCAGTACTGCCAGTGAATGGTGTCTCATTGCTACTGGGGGAATACTAAAAAAAGACCAACAAACACACAAACCCACAAAAACAAAGAATATCAACAAAAAAAGAGAGGAAAAAGAGAAAGGAAAAGGAAAAAGAAAAAAGAAAAAGATGAAAAAAAAATATGTCCTTGTTCCTTTTGGTGTGTTGGTTGTAGTACAGATATCCTGTAGGATATAGTTAAAATCCTACTATAAGTGAATAGATGCCATGTGCATCCTTCTGAGACTGGGTTAGCTCACTCAGGATGAGCTCCTCTAGATCCATCCATTTGGTTGCAAATTGCATGATTTCATTGTTTCTGAAAGCTGAGTAATATTCCATTGTATAGATGTACCACAATTTTTTAATGCATTCTTCAGTTGAGGGACATCTGGGTTGTTTCCAATTTCTAGCTATTACAAATAAGGCTGCTATGAACATAGATGAGGAGACTTCCCTATGTCTCCGTGAGAGGTCCTTTGGGTGTATACCCAGAAGTGGTATGGCTGGGTCCTGAGGCAAGGTTATTCCTAGATTTCTAAGATATCGCCAGACAGACCTCCATAGTGGTTGCACAAGTCTGCACTCCCACCAGCAATGGAGTAGGGTTCCCCTTTCTCCACACCCTCGCCAGCATGCACTATCATTTGAGCTCTTTATCTTAGCCATTCTAACAGGTGTTAGGTGGAATCTCAGGGCGTCTTGAGTTGCATTTCTCTGATGATTAAGGATGTTGAACATTTCTTCAGGTGTCTCTCAGCCCTTAGCGATTCCTCCTTTGTGAATTCTCTATTTAGCTCCATCTCCCATTTTTTGATTGGATTATTTGGTTTCTTGGCATTTAGTTTCTTGAGTTCTTTGTAGATTTTAGATAATAGCCCTCTATCAGATGTGGGGTTGGTGAAGATTTTCTCCCAGTCTGTTGGTTGCCGTTTTGTTCGAATGATAGTGTCCTTTGCCTTACAGAAGCTTTTCAGTTTCATGAGGTCCCATTTATTGATTGTTGATTTCAGGTCCTGAGCTGTTGGTGTTCTGTTCAGGAAGTTGTCACCTGTGCCAATGAGTTCGAGGGTTTCTCCTACTTTTTCTTCTAGTATCTTTAGTGTGGCTGGCCTTATGTTAAGGTCTTTGATCCATTTGGAATTAAGTTTTGTACAAGGTGATAGGTATGGGTCTAATTTCATTCTTTTGCAAGTGGACATCCAGTTGGACCAGCACCATTTGTTGAAGATGCTGTCCTTCTTCCATTGTGCGTTTTAGGCTTCTTTGTCAAAGATTAGTTGGCCATAGGTGTGTGGATCCATGTTTGGGTCTCCAATTCGATTCCATTGATCCACTGGTCTGTTTCTATACCAGTACCATGCTGTTTTTATTACTGTTGCTCTGTAGTACAGCTTGAAATCTGGGATGGTGATACCTTCAGATGTTTTTTCATTGTACAGGATTGATTTAGCTATTCTGGGCTTTTTGTTGTTCCATATGAAGTTGAGAATAGCTTTTTCCAAGTCTATAAAGAATTGTGTTGGTATTTTGATAGGAATTGCATTGAATCTATATATTGCTTTTGGTAGGATAGCCATTTTTATTATGTTGATCTTATCTATCCATGAGCATGGGAGATCTTTCCATCTTCTAAAGGCCTCTTCCATTTCTTTCTTCAGGGGCTTGATGTTCTTGTCCTTTACATGCTAGGTTAGAGTTACCCCCAGGTATTTTATGTTGTTGTGGCTATTGTGAAGGGGGTTGTTTCCCTTATTTTATTCTCGATATATTTGTTTGTTGTATAAAGAAGGGCTTCTGATTTTTTTTGAGTTTATTTTGTATCCAGCCACCTTGCTGAAGTTGTTTATCAGCTGTAAGAGTTCTTTGGTGGAGTTTTTGGGGTCGCTTATGTATACTAACATATCATCTGCGAACAGGGATAATTTGACTTCTTCATTTCCAATTTTTATCCCTTTGATCTCCTTTAGTTGTCTTATTGCTCTAGCAAGGACTTCAAGTACTATATTGAAGAGATATGGTGAAAGTGGACATCCTTGTCTTGTCCCTGAGTTTAGAGGAAATGCTTCAAGCTTCTCTCCATTTAATTTGATGTTGGCTACTGGCTTGCTGTATATTGCCTTTATTATTTCTAGGTATGGTCCTTGTATGCCCGTTCTCTCCAGAACTTTTAGCATGAAGGGGTGTTGGATTTTGTCAAATGCTTTTTCTGCATCTAGCGAGATTATCATGTGGTTTTTTTCTTTCAACTTGTTTATGTGGTGAATTACATTGATAGACTTTCGTATATTGAACCATCCCTGCATTCCAGGGATGAAGCCTACTTGATCATGTTGTATGATACTTTTGATGTGTTCTTGAATTCAGTTTGCTAGTATTTTATTAAGTATTTTTGCATCTATGTTCATGAGGGAGATTGATCTGAAGTTCTCTTTCTTTGTTGGGTCTTTGTGTGGTTTAGGAATCAGAATGACAGTGGCCTCATAGAATGAGTTTGACAGTGATCTTTCTGTTTCTATGTGGTGGAAGAGTTTGAAAAGTAGTGGTGTTAGTTCCTCTTTGAAGGTCCGGTAGAATTCCGTGCTAAAGCCATCTGGCCCTGGGCTTTTTTTGGTTGGGAGATTATTAATGACTGTTTCTATTTCCTTTGGTGTTATTGGGCTGTTTAAGCTGTTAATCTGATTTTGATTTAGTTTTGGTAGGTGGAATTTATCGAGGAAATTGTCCATTTCGCTTAGGTTTTCAAATTTAGTGGAATATAGATTTTTAAAATAATGCCCGAATATTTTCTGGATCTCCTCAATGTCTGTTGTTATTTCTCCCTTTTCATTTCTGATTTTGTTGATTTGGGTTCTTTCCCTTTGCCTTTTAGTTAATTTGGCTAGGGGTCTGTCTATTTTGTTGATTTTCTCAAAGAACCAACTCTTGGTTTCATTGATTCTTTGTATAGTTCTTTTTGATTGTAAGTTGTTGATTTCAGCTCTAAGTTTGATGATTTCCTGTCTTCTGCTCTTCTTGGGAGTGTTTGTTTCTTTTTTTTCCAATTCACCCAGCTTAGCTGTTAGTTCACTAATATGAGCTGTCACAATTTTCTTTTTGAAAGCACTTAGTGCTATGAACTTTCCTCGTAGCACAGCTTTCAATGTATCCCATAGGTTTGGGTATGTTGTGTCTTCATTGTCGTTGGATTTTAAGAAGTCTTTGATTTCCTTCTTTATTTCTTCCCTGACCCAGTGGTCATCCAGTAAGGAGCTGTTCAATTTCCATGTGTGTGTAGGCTTTCTGTTGATTCTTTTGCTGTTGAAGACCAGCTTTGTTCCATGGTGGTCTGATAAGATACAAGGTGTTATTTCAATTTTCTTGTATCTATTGAGACTATCCTTGTGACCAATTATGTGGTCGATTTTGGAGAATGTTCCGTGGGGTGCTGAGAAAAAGGTGTATTCCTTTGTGTTTGGGTGAAATGTTCTGTAGATATCTGTTAGGTCCATTTGTTTCATGATCTCTGTTAGACTCAATATTTCTCTGTTTGTCTTCTGTCTTGATGATCTGTCCTTTGCTGTGAGTGGGGTGTTGAAGTCTCCCACTACTAATGTGTTGTGATCGACGTGCGCTTTAAGTTTTAGAAGTGTTTCTTTTACGAAAGTAGGTGCCTTTGTTGGGGCATAGATGTTCAGTATTGAAATTTCCTCTTGATGAATATTCCCTTTAATGAGTATATAGTGCCCTTCTTTGTCTTTCTTTATTAACTTCAGTTGGAAGTCTGTTTTGTTTGATATTAGGATGGCTAATCCAGCTTGCTTCCTGGGTCCATTTGCTTGGAAAACCTTTTCCCAGCCCTTTACTCTGAGGCAGTGTCTATCTTTCGTAGTTAGATGTGTCTGTTGTATACAGCATAAGGAAGGGTCTTGCTTGTGGATCCACTCTGTAAACCTATGTCTTTTTATTGGGGAGTTGAGTCCATTGATGTTGATGGATATTAGTGACCTGGGGTTGTTATTTCCCATTAGTTTGGTATAGGTGGTCGTCCTGTGCCTCTTTTGGTTTAGTTGCTAATGGGTTTTCTATTCCCTTTGTTTTCTTGGGTGGAGTTTTCTTCTCTGGGTTGGGATTTTCCTTCTAGGATTTTCTGTAGGGCTGGGTTTGTGGGTAGATATTGTTTAAATTTGATTTTGTCATGGAATATCTTGTTTTCTCCATCTATGTTGATAGAGAGTTTTGCTGGGTAAAGTAGTGTGGCTGGGCACCTATGATCTCTCAGGACTTGTAGTATACCTGACCAGGCCCTTCTAGCTTTTAACGTTTCTGGGGAGAAGTCAGGTGTAATTCTGATGGGTCTGCCATTGTATGTGACTTGACCTTTTTCTCTTACAGCTTTTAATATTCTTTCTTTGTTCTGTACATTTGGGGTTTCAATTATTATGTGGCGAGAGGAGTTTCTTTTCTGGTCTAATCTGTTTGGTGTTCTGTAAGCCTCTTGGATTTTTATTGGCATCTCTTTTTTCAGGTTTGGGAAGTTTTCCTCTATGATTTTGTTGAAGATATTTCCTGGACCTTGGAGTCGGGAGTCTTCTCTTTCCTCTATACCTATAATTCTTAGGTTCCGTCTTTTCATTGAGTCCTTGATTTCTTGGATGTTGTGGGTGAGAGATTTTTTAGCCTTCTCATTTTCTTTGGATGTTGTACTGATTTCTTCCACTGAATCTTCCATGCCTGAGATCCTGTCTTCCATCTCTTGCATCCTATTGTTGATACTCACATCCGTAGTTCCTGTTCTCTTCCCTTGGTTCTCCACTTCCTCTTTTAACTCTGACTGTGTTTTCTTTATTGTTTCTATATCTATTTTCATGTCTTGTATGGTTTTGTTCGTTTTGTACATTTCCTTCTCCAGCTTGCTTGTTTTTGTATGAAAATCTTTCATGGCTTTTTCCTTTTCCTGTTCAAGCTATGTCACCTTAGCTTGGAGCTCTTTAATGGTGTTGTTCCTTGTTTTGATTTGTAGAATTGTGGCTTCTTTGAATTCCTTCATAGATTTAAGTTCTTCTTGCAGGGACTCTATCACTTTCCATACTGCAGAATTGTCAATGTTTTCATGTGTTTCTGTTGGTGTGTGGTGATCCGAATTGGATGAGCTAGGATGATTCTGCTTTGTTGGAGTCATAATTCCTTGATTTCTATTTTTTTTTTGACCTTTCGCCATTGGATGCATTTAGCTGTCTGTTTTCTGTGCTTGGAACCACAGTGGATGATTTGGTGCAGGGGACGAGTTACTTGGCTATCTGTCGTTGCTTACAGGGGGATTTCAAGGTCACTGTGATTTTAATGGCCAGAGGCACTGTGATCTGGTGCAGCCTATTCCCAGGTTGTGAGTAATGGACCAGGATTGTTTCACTGCTCCCAATTCAGACTTCACTATGTTGCACTCTGAGTTATCAGCCTGTAATGGTTCTGATGGTATGGGCTCTTTGCCCAGGCACAGATTCTGTGGGCTTTGTTTGTCTTCACGGAGGCTGACAGGGTCTGGCTCCACACCTAATATGTCTGGATTTTTCAGGATACAGCTATGGTCCTGATTTCTGGTTTCTCTCTAGGCTTCTCGCCTCAGGGCTGGACTCTGTGCCTGATTCCCTTCCTGTCTAGGCCACCACAGGTCCCGTGGGTACCCCAAGCCCCGGATCCTCCAGCTGCCTGAGTGGACCTCTCGTCCCAGCAGCTCAGCCGTGGGTGCACGGATCCCTGGCCCCGCCCACGCCTGTCTCTCTCACCAGATGACCTGCCGTGGATTTGTGGGGATTTTGCCCTGCCAGCCGTGCTCCCTCCCCAGCTGCGCTACCGTGAGTGTGCGGGATTCGGCCCCTCCCACCTGCTTTTGTGTTCCCAGCTTCCCGTGCTCTCTCGGAACCTCCTGCCCTCCACTTCACGAGCGGCTGCGGACCACCCGCTGAGCCCACTGTTTGTTCCTTGCTAAGCCTTTCACTATCTCGCACAGTTTTTTAAGTGGGTATAAGTTCAACGTCATGTGTGGGGAGCCCAATAGGCCAGCGATCTATGGCCAAGTGGACCCTGATTGTGCCTGCTGTAAGTTGGGATCGATCTTACCAGGAGCCTCTCCAAATGGGAGTTCCCGAATCCCGGGTTTAGTGGCCTCCGTGTCTGTGAGAGATGGGGAGAGCCTTGCCCTGGGACTTTTAACAGTCCCTTGGGATCTGTGAGTGTTAGGGGGGGGGGTCTAGCCCCTCCGGTTTTTGCACAGTGCCCAATAACTCTGTGTTTTTTATGGCTCTTTTTTTCCCAGCATTCAAAATGCGTCAGTGTAGGTCGCCGCCATCTTGGCCCGCCGTGAAAGAAATTTTTTAATATTGTGTTTAACTGCTAGTTGTAGCAGCAATATGAAATCATAAAACTTCTGAGAATTCCATCACTAGTTAGTGATATTTTAAACTCAAGTAGGTAAGTAGAGTCTGGGAAAAGAGTACCATCCACAAGGCCTTGATTTAAGGGTTTATGGGAGAAGCAAGGGCAATCAACATGTGTAGAGACAGTGATCTTTCTAAGCTTTGGCAAATATTTTGGAGGCTGTCCAGGTCAACAAGAGGGATTTATCTGGAAATACTGGGATAAGAATGAGGTCAGACCAGTCCCAATATTTATCTATATGGCTGTTGTAAGAAGTGTGGACTCTTTTGTTTTCTAAAAAATACCATAGACAAACTTCTTCTCTGTTTAAATCATAAAGGATACCATTGACATTTTTATTGTAAACTGTAGAATGATTTAGGATATGTGCTCATATCACTCATTACCAAAGACTATGGCTCACTGACATTGTCAAAGTCGAGACAGTTAAGGAATCTAAGGACAGCTGAGGCAGAAAACAGGACTGCATGGTGAGGAAGTCTTAGCCTCCCATGGTTCTGATAAGTATGTGTAATGTAAACCAGAGATAAATGAAGGCAGTGAAGGGATTTCTGACTTGAGCTTCAGAGTTAGACTCAGTTCTCACACTCAACAGAGATACAATTCTTTAGCGTATGTAACCTCTTTGATACTCAGTTTCTTATATAGACTCTATTGTTTTCCTCTCCTAACAATCCAAAAATCAATTTTATGGAAAACATGAATAAATGTGTAGAAGATAAGGAGTTTAGGAGATCTTTCTTAGGTCTTACAGCTTTCTCACTGTATACATTCCATTAAACAATCATGCATTCTGTTTCTGCTATTGAGTCCCAAATGATAAAGCCATCCCAGATCACTCCTCTGAACTCTGGAAATGAACATGTATCATATCTGCCTGGATAGCTCCAATCCTGGGATATTCCATACCTACATTTGGCATGCCTCCTCTGAGCTCACTGATTTTATCCCCCCCCAAACTGCGTCTCTGCCTACACCTCTATTTTAGTTAATAATATTTAACAGTTAACCCAGTTGCCCAACAGGGGTGACTACAGTTTGCAAAACTATGAAATTCCTCTGCAAAGTGTTTTTTTTCTATTATTATATCCACAGTTTTTCATTATGCCACCTAAAGTGGCCTGAATGATTGTAGAATTCTCAGATAACTTTGTCTCACTTCATAATATTCCCTTTGAAAGGATGAAACTATTTCAAAAACGTTCAAAATGATCTTTCTGAACTGTAACTCAAGTTCCCATTATGCTGTGCCCAAAACCTTTTAGTGATTCTCACTGTCCCGAGAATAATGGTTAGACTCCATGTCATGATTTAGTATTTCCATGGTAGTTTTGTTCTCCATTCTGGCCTCATTTTCCCCATGATTTTACCTTCAATTCTCCCTATTACAAAACCGATCCTGTGTTATGCTCTAGTCTCTATTTTCTGGCCTTAAACATAGTGTTGCTCTTAGATAGAGAGCTTCCTCTTGACAGATTATACTCACCTCCATTTTCTGTATCTTAGCCTCATCTCCTGACAACACCAGTCTACACTGTTTCAGCTTAGGAACTATCTATTTGAAACAGTATTTTGTGATATTTTTCCTCCCCAGGATCCTCCCTATGGCTGTTAGCATTCCCAGTATTGTTCTATTATATGTTATTTCTCATTATGTATAGTCTTTAATGTCTCATTTCTCTACTAGATTAAAAAAACTTTTAGGAGTATATGAATAATTGATCAGTCTAATTGACCAAGTCTGGTTAACTGTCTTGATTTTGACAGTGTCAGTGGGCCCATTTATTTTATGTTCAGATGCCTGCCTTAGTATAGATTCTTTCTTAATAATATAATAACAGTTATTCTGTTAGAATATTAAAACACGATAGTAAAACTTTAGATAACATGTCACTGCGATGATTAATTTTTCAATTAGTTTGGACTGAGAAATGGCTAAGAGAGTGGATGAGCACACTTCTGGGTGTATCACCCTCTCCAATTCCTGGGTGCCATGATGTTAACTGCCTGATGGATGTACCCTCCTCCACAATGGATGGAAACCTCTGAAACCATGAGCCAAAAATAAAATCCTCCCTGGAAATAGTTGTTTCAGATATTTAGATACAGAAAAAAATGGACTAAGAATTCAAGGAGACTGAGACTAAATAAATAATAAAAAGGTTAAATTTGACTGAGTGGAGAGGCATGGGAGTGGAGACAGATGGACGCCTGGGAACACTCCAGAGAGCTACCTTGCTATCCTATGTCAAGCATAAAGCCATTGTGCTTCCGTGTACGATTTGTTAGGACAGAAACAAAAGATAGCCTTTTTGCTGCTTTTGTTTCTGTGACATATACCCTGGGGATAGTGATGAGATCTGTGACCTTAGAAAATAGACGTCTGGAGAAATGTCATAAGACTTGGGTGTTACACAAGAGGAAATGGCATATCCTACTTACTGAACAAAGCTGTACAAAAGACTTCACAAGCCTGGCTGTGTCTGCCCTGACAGTTTAGGGATTTTTTTTTTTCCAAAATGGGCATGCTATTCTAAGAGCTCCCCAAGCCCAAATCAGTACTTTGAAACCAAAGTTTTCTAATTCTAAGCTTATTTGAGAAGCCAAGACACTGAGCTGCTAAGTTAGCAGAAGTGTAGAGAAATAGTAGATGAGCATATAAGAGCGAACTAAGATTTCCTTGTGAGCTTATTTTATTTCTAGCTTAAAGAGAGAGTGATGGAAGAGGTTCATGATGGGTTAAGAAACTTGCTTTCTTTTCCTGGAAGCTTATTTCGTTGGGGGAAGTTTCACGTACAAATGTGGTACTAGTTATAACACAGGAATCACACTGTTCCTGAAGAAAGGAAGACTGTCAATAAGTTATTCTTTATCTTTCTCTTTCTTTTCCTGGAAGCTTATTTCATTGGGGAAGTTTCACGTACAAATGTGGTAGTAGTTATAACACAGGAATCACACCGTTCCTGAAGAAAGGAAGACTGTCAACAAGTTATTCTTTATCCTTCCCTTCATTACTATCATAAAGAATACAAAATATTCTCAAATGAGTTAACACGGGCTAGTGAGATGCCTCAGTGGGAAAGTGTTGTCAAGCCTAATGGCCTGAGTTGAATACCCAGTACCATCACAGTAGACGGAATGAAGCAATTTCCCATGAAATTTATTCTGAACTACATATGCTCCCCCGCCCCACAGTCCCCAACACACATTTATGCAAAACAAATAAAATGCACAAATGTTAATATGTAGTAATTTGTTACCTACCTTCTAGGAAATGATTAAGAAAAATGTGGTGATAAAGTACTAAAGTATTATGTGAAAAATGAGCAAGTGTTGCTCTACTACATTATCCAAACAAAAATTGTACAGGTCTGGGGTTTCTGTTTTTCTGCCTCATGTTGCCTTAGGTGACTCATTTGCCTTGTCTCCATTGTCTTCCAGCATCATTATTTTAGCTTTATAGCTAATCTATATTAGGTAGAGCACATACATTAAGAAGGAAAATATAAGCATCCTTAAATCATATGGCTAAAAGTATATGAGCACACGATTTCCCAGGTATGGGAAACTTGTAGCATTGTAGCATTGAGTGGGTAAGCATTCCAATCACAAAATAAATGTACTTTTAGATTTTTCAGGGAAGCCCTAAGATCATTTAATTCTATTAAACATTCAAAACCACCTACACATGTGTAAAGAATTCTTGGTGAATTAAGGGGATAGGTCTATCGGATGCTTTTTCAGACACTGCCCATATTTACTACAGAATCTGAACGAGTCCACATATTCCCATATAGTCACAATTTTTTGTATGCATAGGTAATTGTATGTGATTGTAAATCTGTATTATTGAGAAGTCTCATTGCTTTCTTTGAAAAAATTTCATTGAGCTCGGTGCTAACTCCTAGGCAAAGCATATATTTTAGAATTAGAATAATGCTTAAAATTTTATAAAACCACAAATGAGATATTATCCAAGTAAGAAGTAAAAAGCCGGTAGCTCTTCATTAGCAGTAAAATTTCAATTTTAGGCTAATGAGACCCTGCCACATTTAAAGAATTGCCTAAAAGTGATTTCTTGGCTCAATTCATGTGTATGATAATACTGCTGTAGCTTCCAGATGAAGAATTTAATCTTCCTAGTTTAGCTTGCTTTTGACTTCTTGCTAGGTGGTCTCCTGAAGCAGGTGTCATCTGTGCATTTTGTCATGTTTCCTACCTCAGTGATGCCCATGCTTGGGCTTACCACAGGTGTTTGTTTGTTTGTTTGTTTGTTTGTGTTACGTGTAATCAGATGCATGTCAGTATTCCAAAATCTTGTTACCATTAGCAGGCAATGAAAGATCATTAGAATGCATGTTATCATCCGAAGAGTTTGTTGTGTTCTCTTATCAAAACAATGTTTATGTTTTCCTGTCTCTGGGACTTGACTCTGTTTCTAAAGTGTCTGCTCTGACTCCCATTCTTTTATCATAGTTTTGTTAACTTCATGAACAGTCTTCTTCTAGAAACAGAAATGAATGTGCTCCATATTGGAATTTTCAGAAGCTAGCCAATGCCAATGATATGCCACATAAGGGCCTCCGTGAGTGCAGAATAAGAGTGTCTGCCTTCACTGTGTAGACTGCAACCTCCATGTCCTGTTATCACAGTGAAGTGTATATCTGCCAACACAGGTTATGATAGAACTAAAGGCTCCATGTCATATACAGCACGCTACAGTGTCATAGCTGTATGCTACTCCAAGTCTCACAAGTGCTGCCAAGAGCTGATTGTTTTTATTCAATGTTGCAGTGGACAGTGACATTTTCTATCATTCTGATCACATAGTACAACCCCACAGGGACACTGAAAACATCATGAATACAGCTTCCCAGCGATGGGTGCCCATAGCAGGGACAAAATGAATACATTTAAAGTTCCCTCTATTTTTTCTTTAAATAGTCTAATATGATAACAAAAGTGGTATTGTGGATTGAAGCAGGCAGGGGTAGGAAGGGATGCTCTCAGAGCTACCAAATGGAGTGAAATGAGGGACGTTTGCCCTGCAGTTGCTGAATCAAATGGCTAGACTAGCTTCAGAGGAAAAGGAAGCCCCTGAAAGGTACAGCCATTTCGGCTGCAAAGCTAGTATTTGTTTATATACTTACCAAGGTCCTTGTCCGCTGGGCTTAACTAGCAAAAGCAGCAGAAAACCTGGGCAATGAATGGGGTAGCTACTGAAAATGAAAGTTGCTTGCAACACTTTCCTGACATTCATAGCATTGTATGCAAGTACAGTCTTGCTTCCCCATTGCTCTTGACTCTGCAGAGAGAGCAGTCCTGATATGTATCACTTTGTGGGATTGTGCCCTGACTTAGATGAGGGCATCATGTGTAATTTAATGTTTAGAGGGTCTCTACCATGTCTTTGAAACCATCTCTTGTTGTTAAAAATAATCCAGTTTCATCCTGTATGCACCTTCCATGGTGGTCTCACCTGATTCCTCAGTATGACAGCTGATGGAGAGTCCTTCCATTTTGGGGGAAACCACAGCCACTTTCTAGCTTAGCTCCAACAGCAGCTGAGTCCTTCTTCCTGTTATCAGCAAGCCCAGGCTAGGTTCCACAGAAACATTGTTTTCCGCTCGTCCTCTGTCAGAAGCTTTTAATCTATTTGGGGAATTGAAAAGAAACAGCAATATCCAATCACTGAAATCAGTGAAAAGCAATCTGTTTTGGAGCATGGGAGGCAATACTAAGGATTGAACCCAGGGTCTCACAGATTCTAATCAAGTTCTCTCTGTCCTAGCTACAGTATCAACCCTAAAAAGTTCTTTAGAATTCAGAACAGCATAGCCATAAAGGAAAAGTAAACTTATGCTATAACTAAAAGTTATAGCAATAGGTCTATTTTCTTATTCTCTGGTATAAAAGTATTACCACCACCTTCAAAATTCTGTTACAAAAATGAGAAAACACATTATGAAAAATTTAAAATAACACAATCCTTTTTTTTTTAACAGGTCACCCCAATGACTTTATTTTTGGATTTAAAAAAATCCAGTAAATTTAACCTATTTTATTCAACTGAAAATGTCTACAGGATCATAAAATAAGAGGGCAGAAAATACATAGCACTGGAACATTCTGAAAACCAAGTAGCAACTACTGCTTTTTAGCAAATATATGATGCAAGATGGAAGAGTGAAGAGGATCCATAAAAGGTCATAGGACAGGTGAAAGCCCCAAAGACCTCAACCCTAGACCAAGAACTGTAGGTAACTAAGCAATGCTGAGGGTGGGCAAAATATCTTCCCTAGGGAAGATAACATCAATTGGCTATCCAATATCCAATGATCATCCCTGGAAACTGGACACAAGTGATATTATATGGAATGAAAAATTTAGGATATATATGTACACGTAAATATATATGTGTGTGTGTGTACATATATACATACATATATATGTGTATATATACAACAACAATTACTGACAAATAAAGCCATGAATTTGAAAGAGAACAAGAAGTATATTGGAGGGTTTGGAGGGAGGAAAGGAAAGATTATATTATAACCTAAGAAAATAACAACAACAAAAACAATTTAGAAAGATCTCATGCACCTGCAGAGCTATTAGGAGCAGATGCTCACATCATATTCTCTGGCATTTAAGCCTGACTTTATCACAAAACTCTGTAATTTGGGACCAGTTGCCTCATTTTTTTAAAACAAATCTACTGTAAGATTAATGGTACCTAAGCCTATTTTTTTCTGATGCTTTTAGTCATTTAGTATGAGGAAGCACGTAGAGAAGCCTAGGTGATAACACATTCCAGGAAACCTGTATCATTGTGCAGCTCTTTGTTTCCTGATGCTTGTACAGAAGTATTGTCCTACCCTAACAAATAGTTGAATTTCTAGTCCCTGGTTTGTTAAATAGCACTGGATAATAGGCTCTTTTTTTTCCCAGTTGGGAAGATACATTTAGAAAATCTCTTAGAATATTACTATAAACTTTGTGTCAGAATTAAAATGTTTTCAAACAAATTAGAATGTGTTTTTCTATGATTTTATGTGTCATTTTGAAGGGGTCATTGTAAGAGTTGAAAACTGTGCTTGGGAAGTCCATTCATGCTTATAGCAAATGTCAGTGGGTGGAAAATCTGAGTAGGTCTGATTTCATCCCTGATCTATGAGGATGATGAATCTGCTGTGTGCTTCAGTGTCAGAAATGTTCTCAGATGTAAAACCAGTTTCTGCTTGATTTTGTAGCCTGTAGCCTGGGGATCATTTCTCATGATGTCACATCCATATGGCCACCACTTGTCCTGCAGTTGTTATTTTGTCAAATACAATCAGCTTCTTTCCAAGTGAACGCCAAGTCTCACTTTGTAGATTGTAAGTGGTGATCTGTGACTTGTGTCTCCCGTACATTATTTGTCTTAAAATCATTTCCTTCACCCACCCACCAGAAGAATACAAATAAACTTTCTCTGTGCAGCTGTTTGGTTTTCCCCAAAAAACATACTAGCCAGTGTTTGTCTTCATTTGTAGGAGATAGGATGCTATAGAACTCTCAACTCAGTGGCACTTTTTGTTCATATGTTTAGATAAGGCACAACGAAAGTTTTTTGTTTGTTTTGGTTTTTTGAGACAGGGTTTCTGTGTAACAGCTCTGGCTCTACTGAACTCACTTTGTAGATCAGGCTGTCCTTGAACTCACAGTGATCTGACTGCCTCTGCCTCCCAAGTGCTGGGATTAAAGGGGTGCACCACCACGCTTGGCTGTAAAAGTTTTAAATAAATAAAAAAGATACTAATACACAGACCATCTTCGTATTCATAGGTTGAGACACTGCTCCAGAGTGTTTGACAAGAAAAGCTTCTTAGAAAGAAGATATATGATATATATATAACACACACACACACAAACACACACACACACACACACACACACACACACACACACACACACACA
>CAJQZJ010033675.1:734550-758657 GCA_907164525.1 Lophiomys imhausi | reverse complement strand
CACACACACACACACACACACACACACACACACACACACACACACACTTCCTGAACTCTGAAGTTAGGACATAAGGACAATGACCACAGCCTTGTCATCTGTGCTCCATGCGATGCTGAGCAACTCTTCTTTGCTAGGTAATCTCAAGAGAAATGTGTTTTTTCTTATAAACTGCTTCAGCAGGGACTTCTAAGTGACGAGTTTGTAGATTTTACCAGGGGGAGATTTTGTGCTAAGGTTTTATTTGACCACACTCTTTAAGGGCTCTGTTATTGCAAGAAATTCAGGAAAGACTTAAAACTAGCCAGTTTGTCCATTCAATTAAACAACACAGAGTAAGTGGTGTTGATGTAAGGCAGACTAGCAACTGCTAAGTTTCAGGGCTTTTATTTTAGTCTATAATTTATTTCTATATTTTAAATTTTAACTTATTGCAACATTAAAAATGCCCAAACCCTTCAGAAACAGATAGATCTCTCCAATCTCCAATACAGCCCTGAGCTCATCATCCAATGAGCTCTGGGCTTCTGTAAAGGCAAGAGTTGTGAAAGAGTTATGCTGATATGTACTGGGAACAGGAAGCAGCACAAAGGAAGCATCAGGTAAACAGTAACTTATCTGTTTAAGCATCAAGCAAAGCAGGATCAGAATCCACCCCACACAATGAGAGCAGGTGAAGTTCTCTGTATATTTGGGATAGAATATAGATAGAAGAGAAATTACATTTGTGACTTATGCTCTAAGAAGAGCTAAATGTTGGTGAAAATAAAACAAGAGCAGCACTTATAATAGAAATGTCCATTTTGTTACTTTATATTCGTTATTGAAAGGCAGGATCTGCCCCAGGCAAAGAACAAAGACTCTTTGAGGCACTGGATGATCCTGCTCCATCTCTCTCAGCTCACTGGATGCTCTGTGTTTGAACAGGGCCTTGACCACACAGGAGTTTCAAACACAACAGCCCACTGCCTTGTGAGAAAGACGTCTCTCTAGGCATTGTCCCCTTTTAAAACTCAACTATTCCTATGTTGTCACCTTCTACCTATTTCCTTAGGATTCTTAAAATATCTTGGTTAAGGCTGCTTGCCTCTTTATCCCTTATTTTTAGGAACTC
This sequence comes from Lophiomys imhausi, assembly GCA_907164525.1. Classification (NCBI taxonomy): domain Eukaryota; kingdom Metazoa; phylum Chordata; class Mammalia; order Rodentia; family Muridae; genus Lophiomys; species Lophiomys imhausi. The sequence continues at coordinate 757,543 of CAJQZJ010033675.1, read as the reverse complement.
TTGTCCTGTTCTGCATCTTCTGAGTGGACATTTCCATTGACTCAAGAAGAATTTTTGAGGACTTGCTCATTGGCTATGTTAGAATTGGTACTTGAAACAAATTTAAAATAGGATGTCTCGCTGTGCCTTCAAGTGGCCTTTTTCTGCTTCCCATGATCCTTTCATATCATGGTTTCCTGGAGCTATGGTTTGGGTGTAGTTTTAACTCCTAAAGTTTATGTGTAAGAAGCTTGTCCCCAGTGTTAGTGTGGCAGAACCTGAAGGGTGGGGCCTAATGGAAGGGAACTAGGTCATGGGGACTTCACTCTTATGAATGGATCAATGCTCTCCAGATGGAGTGAGTCAGGTCTCCTAGGACTGGCTGGTTTTGTACTCTGTTTTCAATATTTTTCTAGGCATGTGGCTGGAGTATTATTTTTCTTAAAAATTAATACAAAGTTTTATATGAGTCTGGTTGTTTGTGTTCCTTTGCCAGTTAAAATGCTTCTTAAAACAGTTGGATTTGGGCTAATAAAATTTAATTTCTAAAAGAGAAGCTACTCTATGGAATATATCCATAAATGGATAGAGCCTTAACTTCTACATACATTTATAAAGGTCAGTTTTGTTATGGTTTGTATATGAAATATCTCTCACAGCCTTTGTCTTTGAACCCTGGGTCAGTAGGTGTAGACGGTGTGTTGAGAGGCTGTGAGGCCTTGAAGAAGTGAAGACTAGCTGGGAAAAGTAGGACACTGGGAGTATATCACTCTTGATCTTTCCTGTCACTTTCTGTTTCCTGCTTGCTGTCATGATGACAGCAACTGTAAAGTCTCATTACTATAGATAGGAGCAAGGTGCAGACACCATGGCATCTTCCATCCATGACGAACTGGGGGATCCTGAAACTGTGAGCCAAACAAAGCTTTCTGCCTGTAAGTTGTTCCTGCCAGTCATTTTATCAAAGGAAGGATAAGAATATCTAATAGAAGCTTCATTGATGAACCTAAAGAACAAAATATATGCATCTAAACTATAGACCTGAGCAATTTTGGAAAATATACAGTCATATATCCAAAACAGGTAGCACAGTCTACAGAACATTTCTATTTCCACAAATATGTTCTAATGTTTCTCTGAAGTTGATTTCTTTTTGCCATCTTCCAGTCTTAGAAATCATTGATCTTCATGTTCTTACTCTAACTCTGCCTTGCTTTGAATTTCAAATAAATGGCACACACTGAATGGTCTTTTGTACTGGGGTTTTTCTTTTCAAAGCATTTTGTATTTATCCTTATTGTTTACAATGTATATAGTAATTCTGTTTATTTGTATTGAAAGTGAAGGAAAAGGTTTCATAACTGATTTTAACTATTATGTATAAGTATTATATATATTCACAGGTAAGTTTTTATAAGTTTATGCTACACTAATCTCTTGGAATTACCTAGGTGTGTGATTAGTTGCTCTTTAAAGAATATAACAGCCTTGAAATCATATACACACAGGTAACATTATATGGCATGTTGCATTTATATATTTAGTAATATACATATATGCATATATGTAACAGAAATTAAAGAAAATTAAGTCATGAATTTAAGAGAGAGCAAGAGTTATTAGATGAGAGGGGTTGGAGGGAGAAAAAGGAAGGTGGGAAATGATGTAAATGTATTTATCATTTAATGTAAATTTAAAGGTGAAATTAAATGTGTTTGCATTTAAATGTAAAATGTTTTAAGTGATTTTAAACGTACTAAAATAATTATAAAAATAGTATATTCAGTTTCACCAACAATGCAGGAGATGCATTTTCTCACAAAACTTATAATTGGGAGGCTGAAGAGGCAGCTCATTAGTTAAGAGTACTTATTGCTCTTGCAGAGAATCTGTGCTGGGTTCCTAGCACCTATATGGCAGCTCACAGCCACATACAGCTCAAGATCTGTGAGGATCCAGTGCTCCCTTCTAGCCATGAAGGGCTCATGCATGCATGTCCTGCACGTAAACTCTTACATGTGCATATAAATTAAAGTAAATACATAGATGTTTGTGATTGGTAATCACTCTAATGTCAATCATTGAAAATGGTTCTCAGTGATCCTTCATCGTGTCATTAACCAGCAGATCCCAAATGATTGTTAATGTTAAATTGCTGACTGTTTTACTAGATACAGATTTTCCTAACAATTGTAAATTCCAATTACTTCTTTGTCAAATAAACATCTTGAATTAGCATAACGTCTATTTTAAGATTTATTTGGAAGTCATTATTTGCTGTTTGTTTCCAAGGTACTTAAATATTTATTTATTTTATTATTTAATTACGTAATTTCTTCTCCATCTGTGGTCACATGGGCCTTTTGTACTACCTTTAATGTAAGAGGTCTAGAGGGGAGCAAATGTCTAACTCAGTTATGTACTTAATATGATACACATTTAATTCTATGAATATTATATAGAAGACTGAATGGCTTTTAATTTGACAAAGCTCTGTCAAGCCATTTTTTTAAAAGATTTATTTATTTATTATGTATACAGTGTTCTGTCTACCCGTCTGCAGGTATGCCTGCAAGCCAGAAGAGGGCACCAACTTTCACTATAGATGGTTGCGAGCCACTGTGTGGTTGCTGGGAATTGAACTCATGATCTCTGGAAGAGCAGTCAGTGCTCTTAACCTTTGATCCATCTCTCCAACCCCATTCAAGCCATTTTTTTTAAAGCAGCACAATAGTGGATAATATCAAAGACAAAGACACTTTATTTATACAAATTTCTCTTTTGTCTTATTTTGAAATTTACTGGTAATTTGTCTATCCCTACTTTGCCTTAGCTTTCAATTAATTTTCTTTTGTAACTTTGGACACTGAATATTAATTCATTCACTTTTCATTTTAATCATGAAAACATTTTCATTGGGATGAAAGGATATATTCTTCATATCTTCTTGATTAAAGGGGTAGCTTTGTGATAGTTTTATTATTATCTGATATAAAATTAATGTTTGAGGATATTAAAATAATACTTGCAAAAGAAATGATTCTTAAATAGCTGTGAGATACAGTTTTCTACCTGAGAGTATATATTAGGGGTCTTAAGGGAAAAATAATGGGTAGTCTATACATAGATACATAGAAGAGATTATAAGAACTTTCTAATGCCACCAGGATGTGAGAGTTCTCTGCAGTCTGAAGACAGCAAGCAGCAAGGAATGTGGTGTGATTAACCACAGGTTAAGGGTCTGAGAATTCACAAAAGAAGACAGATGTGGGGTAAACTCAAGTTTGGCCTGAAAATAATGATGTTCAAGGAGGGAGAGATTGGTATCTAAAAAGAGCTAATTTTCCTTCTGCAGATGTTGTTTCATTTAGGCCTCAATGGATTGGATGGCCCCACTTTCACTGTAAAAGGCTTTCTACTTTCTTCAGTTTACCAACTCAGATAACCTTCTCTTCTGGACACACCCAGATATAATGTCTATCATCTCTTAGCTGAGTCAAGTTGACATTTAAAATTGACCATAGGCATTGAGTATATATGAGTATAATCTCTTTCTGGATCAAGAAACTGCCTCCTTCAGGGAACCCCATGGAAAAGGGGCAGAAAGAGTATAAAAGCTCCTTTGTCAAAAATTAAGTGACCATCAGTGTGTGGGTTTATTTCTGTGTCAATTCAATTCCATTGATCCACTGGTCTGTTTCTATAGCACTACCATGCTGTTTTTATTACTATTGCTCTGTAGTATAGATATCAGGGATTGTGATATCTCCAGATTTTTTTTTTAATTGTTCAGGATTGATTTAGCTATTCTGTTTTTTTGTTTGTTTGTTTTTCTATATGAAGTTGAGAATTGTTCTTTCAAGGTCTGTAAAGAATTGTGTTGGTATTTTGATGGGAATTGCATTGAATCTGTATATTGCTTTTTTGGTAGGATGGCTATTTTCATTATGTTGATTCTACCTATCCATGAGCATGGGAGATCTTTCCATCTTCTAATATCCTCTTCAATTTCTTCCTTCAAGGACTTGAAATTATTGTTGTGCAGGTCTTTCACTTGCTTGTTTAGAGTTACCTCCAGGTATATTATATTATTTGTGGCTATTCTGAAAGGTGTTGTTCCCATAATTCCTTTCTTGGCCCATTTATCTTTTGTGTAAAGAAGGGCTACTTATTTTTTTGAATTAATTTTTTATCCAATGTGGTACATTTACACAATGGAATAATGGTCAGCTACCAGAAACAAGGAAATCATGCAACTTGCAACCAAATGGATGGACCTAGAAAAGATCATCCTGAGTGAGTTAACCCAAACCCAGAAAGAAATACATGGCATGTTGTTGGGGTAGTGTTAAGCATTCTAAATGTTAATTAATTGGTCCTGCTTGCTGTCTGTTACTTACATTGACTCTGATTGGTTAAATAAAATGCTGAGGACTGAGATTGGGCAAAGACAGAGAAAGGTGGGACTTCCTGGGATTAGACCAGGAAGATTGCACTTTAGACAGAGAATTAAAGCATTCCATTCAGCAGCAGGAAGAAGAAGGCATTCCAGCCAGGAGCAGGAAGAAGAAGACACACACCATGGGTTAGAGAAAAGAACCTCATTCCACATGGCCAGGAACATTGGCATATTGTGTAGAATAGCAGTCCAAGGGGACGTGTGTGTGTGTGTGTGTGTGTGTGTGTGTGTGTGTGTGTATGTGTACATATATATATGTATATATATATATAAATATGACCATATATATATATATATATGTATATATATATATGGTCATATTTGGGTGATAGAATTATGAGCTATCTTAGATAGGCTAGGATTGCACAACTCAGGCCAAAGCTTGTTAAAATCCATGTGGTGTCTGTGTGCTCTTTTTCAATGGCGGGTAAAGAATTAACAGCCACTGAATCAATTAACAATAATTTAAATACTGGTTAAACAAGTTAATTAATAATTTCTACAAATGGTGCCCAATGCAATTTAATTATTATTTTTTTTTACAAATGGCACCAGTGTGGCAAGAGTAGTAGCCCATAACAAAGGAAAAATCGGAGGCTCTTGAGCAATTGGTAAAAGAACAGCTGGAGGCTCGTCATATAGAAGAGTCTATCAGCCCATGGAATTCTCCTGTGTTTGTGGTAAAAAAGAAATCGAGTAAATGGAGAATGGTAACAGATTTAAGAGCTGTGAATAGAGTAATTCAACCTACGGGTCCTTTGCAGCCTCGTATACCTTTATCTTCTCTATTACCAAAGTCATGGCCTTTAATAGTAATTGATTTAAAAGGCTGCTTTTTTTCAATTTCATTGCATAAGAATGATAGGGAAAGGTTTGCCTTCTCTGTACCTACTCTTAATAACAGCAGACCAATCAAGAGGTATCATTGGAATGTTCTTCCACAGGGAATGTTGAATAGTCCAACTCTGTGTCAATATTTTGTATAAAAACCATTAGAAATAATGCATAAGCAATTTACTCAATCTATTATTTATCACTATATGTATGATATTTTGTTGGATGATTCTGATGTAGTTATTTTAGAGAAATTATTTAAGGAAATGCAAAGAATTCTACCATTATGGGGGTTAAAAATTGCTCCTGAAAAAATACAAAGAGGAGATTCAATCAACTATTTGGGTTATAAAATAAGTCAACAGAGAATAAGATCGCAAAAGGTACAGATCTGTAGAGACCAATTGAAAACTCCTAATGATTTTCAAAAATTAATGGGAGATATAAATTGGATAAGCCCCACCCTTGGTTTAAGTACTTATGTGTTAAATAATTTGCTTCAAACATTACAAGGGGATTCAAATCTAAACAGTCCAAGATGTTTAACTGCTGAGACAGAAAAGGAATTAATGTTGGTAGAATAAAGATTGCAAGATGCATACATAGATCGAATTGATCTCCAACTTGATTGTATTTTGGTCATTTTACCATCAACTCATTCTCCTACAGGGCTTATTATGCAACGGGAAGATAGTATTATGGAATGGATTTTCTTACCACATAAACAAAGTAAAAAATTAAAGACATACATAGAAAAGATATCTGAATTAATTGTAAAAGGTAGAATAAGACTACGTCAGTTATCAGGAATGTACCCGGCTGAAATATTAGTGCCTCTTACCAATGCTGAGATTATATCATTGTGGGTAATCAATGAGGATTGGCAAAGAGCTTGCAGTAATTATTTGGGAGAAATTAATAACAAATTTCCAAAAAGCAAACGTATACAATTTATAAAAAGAACTAATTGGATTCTTCCTCATATTGTAAAGGGAACACCAATTTCTGATTCACCAACCTTCTATACTGATTTTAACAAGATGGCAATGGCATGTTCTAAGACAGACAAAATCAGCAAGGTAATCAAAAGTCCATATACCTCAGTTCAAAAAGCAGAATTGTATGCAATCCTTATGGTGTTATTAGATTTTTCCAGAGTCTCTTAACATAATTACTGACTCTTTATATGCAGAAAGTGTTGTGTTGCATATAGAAACTTCTGGATTTATTCCTGATAACACAGAATTAACTTCTTTATTTATACAATTGCAACAGGTTACCAGAAGTAGAAATAACCCATTAAATATAACCCATATTCGACCCCATACAGGTTTGCCAGGTTCACTGGCAAAAGGAAATGAGGAAATTGACCAGTTGCTCATAGGAAATGTGTTGGAAGCCTCAAAATTTCATCAGAAACATCATGTTAACAGTTCAGGTTTAAAGAAAAAAAAATCTGTATTACCTGGCAACAAGCCATGGAAATAATTTTTTAAAATGTCCTACGTGTTCTCTGTATAACCAAACTCCATTACCTGCTGGTAGTAACCCTAGAGGTACTAAAAAGAATGAAATCTGGCAAATGGATGTTTTTCACTTTGCAGAATTTGGAAAACAAAGGCACGTACATTATACCATTGATACATACTCAGGGTTTCAATGGGCAACTGCTTTAAGTTCTGAAAAAGCTGATTGTGTTATTGCACATTTGTTAGAAATAATGGCATTTATAGGTGTACCTGCACAAATTAAGACTGATAATGCTCCTGCATATGTATCTAATAAGATGAAGCAATTCTTTGCATATTATAATATGAAGCATGTTACTGGTATACCACACAATCCTACAGGACAAGCAATTGTGGAAAGAACTAATCCAATCCTACAGGACAAGCAATTGTAGAAAGAGGTAATCATACCTTAAAAGAGATGCTTTTTAAACAAAAGGGGGAATTAAAGAATCCCAGGGATAGATTACACAGTGCTTTGTTAACTTTGAATTTCCTAAATGTTGGTGAAAAGGGTACCACTGCAGTTGAGAGACATTGGGTTATACAAAAAACTGAGGAATTAAATCAACCAATATATTATAAGGATATGTTAACTTTAGAATGGAAACCTGCAATGGTTTTAAGATGGGGACGTGGTTATGCCTATATTTCTATGGGGAATGAAAAAATGTGGTTACCAACAAAACTTATAAAGATTAGATCTGACCAGGGAGAACCTCCCATTAGCTGAAATATGAATGTCTTCACATGGTAAGAGTATTTTATTAACTGTATGGTTTTCATGATATTCCAATCTTTTATCCAAGGTGGATAGAGTTTATGGTGTTCATGATATTCCCATCTTTTATCCAGGATGGATAGAGTTTATGGTGTTCATAATATTCCAATCTTTTATCCAGGATGGATAGAGTTTATGCCTTAAAATGGACTTACAAAGTTGTTCTATGCCTTCCACTTGCTGGAATTTAGAGCAAAAATTTATTTTCAGAGCCAAGGACTGAATGACAATAACAACAAGACAAATGGGCCAGAAGATTCAACCTAACATACTGCTTCAATCAGTGTTTCCTTAAAAAGTTTGGATGCAAATAATTTTTAAAAGCGCTAGTCCAAAAAATGATTGATCATACAGAGACTGGACAACAAAAACTATGGGTAACTTTCCCGGGAATTGGCCAATATCTCGTTTTTTGAAGGGTACCCGAAAATATTTACACTCCATTCCCAAAAGATGGGATGGAAGTTTTTTGCGTGTGTTATGTGTTGTGATTGTTTGTTGTCGTCTAGGATGAATGGATATATGTTATATGTTGTGAATTGGATTCAGGGATTTTTTTCTTTCCATCACTCTATTTTTGTCTCTTTTATTATTAAAAACTTAAGATTATTTTGTTATATTAATAGATATTGATAGAAATTTAAGATTGTTTTGTTATAATAGATATTGATAGAAAGTTAAGATTATTATGTTTTATATACACTTAAAGATAAATTTTAGTTTCAAATTTTCAAGATTTCTTTTGAAAAATAAAAAAATTGTTTTTCTTCTATTGTCCAAAAGACAATTTGCCCTAGGAAAGATATTACATGCCATCTTTTTATGGCATGAATGGAGACTTACAAATGTCTTTCTTCTGTTCAAAAAACAGAAAATATTACTTCATTGATTTGTGCACCCTGCACATCCAAGGCATTTTGGTAATTGCAGAACTATATGTTACTTGTGAGAAATTATATATTTTCAGAACAGCAGGATCTGAGTCCAAAGAAGACAAGACAAATAACCCAAATGATCCAGCCTCATAGACTGCCTCAATAGCTGTTTCCTCCAAAATCTGCATCCAGAACAACTTCAAACAGCTTGCTGAGATGGCCCAGCCTCAGAGACTGTTCCAGACAGGACTTAAATAAACTCCTGAACTTTCCTACCCAAAGTCCACCTCGAACTACAAATTGCTCAGAACATTCAAATCGTTGAGCACATAGAGACTAAACAACAAATGTTACAATTTACTTGCTTAACCATTTTCATTTTATTTGGGCCCCTAAACAGGTTTTCTGCATCCCAATTCAGCAGGAAGAAGTTTTAAGAGAGCGACACCCCATTCCCAAAAAGTAGGGTGGATGATAGATGTTGTTCAGGGGTAATGGTTAAAAATTGTTGAATGGTCTTGTTAATCAAGATATAGAAGATTAGATTCAAGGACTTTTCTATTTCTTTTTCTTTTTTCTATCCTTCTTTCTCTCTTATATAGGTGGAAAAGACTTGAAAAGAAAAAGAGGGGAATATATGTATATAATATAGAAATGATAAGATATAAGGATAGATTATTGAATCTGCTCTGAAACTCAAAACTATTGTTATTCTTTAAATAAGGTTATCTTTTGATACATTGGTATAGAATTTTGTATATTGATACAAAAATAAGATTAAGTTTGATTCATTAGTATAGAATTTTATATTTTGATACCTAATATGTATATTTCAACTTATATAAGGTATTGTGCCTCTACAAATCATTTAAAAGTACAGGTTTACTTCCAATCCTTTTATGGGTTGCTATTGCAATCTATTTAGGAGTCTGGATAATATAAGTTGACTGGCCAGTTGAGCTTCTGGTCATGTCAAATACTAGTCTTAATTTAATCACAAAATAGACTTAATAGGTTAAACAGATAGTAAATGGTTAAAAATATACAGTTTGCTTGTTCATAGATAGAAGATAGATAGATTAATAAATAAATCAATAGATGTCTTAAAAACCCTCAGAGGCATACAGAAAATGGCATTTAAAGATGTTTTTATTATTTTAAGGATTGTTTGACTTCAGAGAATCAACTCCTGACAGCTCCCAATTGACTTGGAAGAAGACAATGAGCATTAAAAAAAAAAAAAAAAAGAAAGAAAGAAAGAAAGAAAAAAGAGATCTCCCATCAGGAGATAATTCCTCAAAAGGAAATTTCCCATCAGGAGATAATTCCTACTTGACAAAAATGTCCCTGCTCTCTCAACAGACTATATAAAGTCCAAAGATGGACCAGAGCTTAAATGCAGGTACGTCGATGTCCTGATTCTGCAAAGACAGAATGGGAAAATCCTTATTTCCTGCTGCACAATTTAGTCTATCAAAAATGCTTGGCCAGAAGGTTGAAGATGATGCTCCAACGATATCAAGAGATATTTGGGACTGTCTAGGCAACAAATTGTCATATATCTTTTTGGAAGCTGCTCTCCTAAGCTTCCTACTCACTCAAATAATAAATTTATCACTTCTTATGTCTTTGATGGGGTTGAAGGCATAATAGTTATAAAATTTCAATTGAACTTCAGTTGTTTAGGATTTAAAAGGATATTTTCAAGTCTAAATAAAATCTAGGTTTATAAATATAGGATATGATAGAAATTATTTAGGTTCAGAAGTTTAGATAAACCAAGATAGATCGATGATTTTTTTTCTTCAAGATTGTCTGATACAAATAGGCTAAATATTATGTTTGTAACTTTTATATATGGTTTTCTTGTTTCATATTTGTTCTTATTGTTTTTACTGATGAGTTAAAAAATTTATCCTTTTTATTAGACAAAAGGAGGGAATTGTTGGGGTAGTGTTAAGCATTCTAAATGTTAATTAATTGGTCCTGCTTGCTGTCTGTTACTTACATTGACTTTGATTGGTTAAATAAAATGCCGAGGACTGAGATTGGGCAAAGACAGAGAAAGGTGGGACTTCCTGGGATTAGAACAGGAAGCCTGCATTTTAGACAGAGAATTAAAGCATTCCAGCCAGCAGCAGGAAGAAGAAGGCATTCCAGCCAGGAGCAGGAAGAAGAAGACACATGCCATGGGTTAGAGAAAAGAACCTCATTCCACATGGCCAGGAACATTGGCATATTGTGTAGAATAGCAGTTCAAGGGGACGTATATATGGGGTCATATTTGGGTGATAGAATTATGAGCTAGCTTAGATGGGCTAGGATTGCACAATTCAGGCCAAAGCTTGTTAAAATCCATGTGGTGTCTGTGTGCTCTTTTTCAATGGTGGGTAAAGAATTAACAGCTGCTGAATCAATTAACAATAATTTAAATACTGGTTAAACAATTTAATTAATAATTTCTACAAATGGAACCCAATGCAATTTAATTAATTTTTTTACAGCATGTATCTATTTATAACTGGATTTTAGCCATATAGTACAGGATGGCTATCCTATAATCAACAGTCCCAGGGGAGCAGGAGCATGGACTTTGCTACCTTTTAATGGGACACTTCATTCTAGTGGATCTGCCATGTAGGCCCCCTCTGAAAGAGAAAGCTCTTAATCCTCATGTGATTTATGAACTGAGGGGGGCTAAGTGGAGGCACCACATACCCGGAAGAGTGGGATGGCTGGGAAAGGTGGTAGAGGGAGGGAGGGTATGACTGGGAGGGTGATGGAGGAGGCTGTGATAGAGATGCACTTGAATTAATAAATAAATGTATAATTAAAAAAAGATTGTAAAAGCTAGAGGGTATTAAGGGAAAAATAAAGGAAAAAAGACCTTCTAAATCAACATGATCAAGCTTATATGAACTCACAGAGACTGCAGCAGCATGAACAGCACCAGAACAGTTTGGCATTAGGTCATCTGCATACATATTATGGTTTCCAGCTTAATGTTTTTATGAGTACCATGAGTTTTTTGAAAGTGAGTGGATCTCTGATTCTTGTGTTTTCTCTTGAGCTCTTTTCCTTCTGTTTGTTTGTCTTGTCTAATTCTGATGTAATAGATTTTGCTTTATCTTATTTTACATTATTTATTTTATTTTATTATTATCCTGTAGAGTCTGTTTTCTAATGAGAGAGAAAAAGGAAGTGTATCCAGATGGGAGGGGAAGTGGGGAGGAACTGGGAGGTTATAGAGAGAAAGGGGAAACTGTAGTCAGGATGTATTATTATGTGAGAAAAAAAATCTATTTTCAATAATAGGAAAAAAAGATGGCCAAAAATGAAACTGCCTCCTATCTGTTTTCTATGCACTTGACCTGCCAGACAGGTCATTAAATAGTGCTTGAAATGATTTTCCCCAAACTATTGTTCAAATTATTCCTAGATCCTCCTGGAAGACAAGAGTTAGAATCTCGGTGATAGGTCAATATGTCTTGGGGAAGTTTGGGGGACAAGATTTTTTCAAGGGAAAATATTTGAGGACTGATTCTTTCCACCTTTTAAATGTCTTTTTCCAAAAAATCTTAGTTATCTCTTGGCAAGAAAAATCCCTTGCTTCAACTGTAGACAGAATGCTGTCCAAAAAGGACAAAACTTGGAAGCAGGTAAGTTGACAGCCTACCTCTGCCAAGACAGGGTAGGCAAGTCCTTCATAATTCCTGCTCTACAATCAATGTCTGTCAGAGAAATGGGGCCAAACGGATGAAGATTGATGCTGTAATGTATAGAGAGAAAATGGGAACTGTCCAGGCAGCCACTGGTATGTCATTTCTTAGTTTGGGAAGCTGCAGGCCCTGCACTTCCTATATAATCAAATATATTTTCCCTCTCAGGTCTCTGAGGTGGTTGAAGAATAGATAGATAGAGTCTCATAGTTAAATTTTGAGTTGTTTAGGAATCAAGAGGATGTTCTGGATCTAAGAAGGTGTTTTTAAATTTGTGAGGCAAGTTAGTATGAAAGCTGAGTTAGATATAGAACTTTAAACTCATGGAGATGGTTAGATAGTAGAATGTTAAAGTCAGGTGCCAAATACATATGGACTGGACATTGGGAATGTATGCTAAGCCATATAACTCTCATAATTGTGCCCTAATTATTTCTGTTGTTTTGTATTGTATTTATTGTTATAAGAGAAAGAACCACTTGTTGGACTGAAAAGGGGAGCTGTTGGGGGAAAATAAGATATACCTTAAACTTAAAAAAAAAGGGAAGAGGATGGGGGGTTGAGGGGGAAGAGGGTGGGAGGGTTGGACTAGAGGAGGGAGTAGGGAGGGGATTGTGATTGAGATGTAACTTGAAGAAATAAAAAATAAATTATAAAAATAAAATCTCAGTTATATGTGAAATATATTGGTGAAGCTAAGCTTATTTAAATGATTTATGGTATTGTGTTTGCTGTCTTAGCTAAGGCTTATTATGATTTTTCTCACACTTCAACTGCATTCATCATATTGTCTATTTAAACTTTTTTTCAAAAGAAAAAGCAATCTCCTGCCTGAATATTTATTGTCAACCAATGTACATAGAATAAAATATAAATTGCTCAAGATGGTGCCTGAACAGTGCCCCTCTTGGGCCCAGTCTGCTTCAACTCATTCGAGCTCTCACTCTTTGATCACTTCTCATTTTTTCAAAGGTGGTTCCTTAGTGTCCTCAGAATGGGAGCAGTAGCCATTTGCCATGTGGATCCATCTTTCTCCAGCTCAGTACTGCTCTCATTCTTTGCTCAGTTATGCCATGGAATTCATCGTTCCTTTGTAGCAGCCCTTCCTTCAGCGATGATGGTGTTCATTTCGCTTTGAGCGCCTGTGTCTTAACCCCATTCATTCTTTTTTTTTGGCGGCGGGGGGGGGGGGTTCGAGACAGGATTTCTCTGTGTATCCTTGGCTGTCCTGGACTCACTTTATAGACGAGGCTGGCCTCGAACTCACAAAGATCCGCCTGCCTCTGCCTCCCAAGTGCTGGGATTAAAGGCGTGCGCCACCACCGCCCGGCAACCCAATTCATTCTTAAAGACTTCTCATCAGCATCACCTTTCCCATTCCCCAGAGGGAGTTTCAGTTATGCTTGTCTCTAAGTTTCTGCTCTCAGACCTTGCCCAATTCATAATTTTACATCTACCGCTTCTCACAGCTGAATCACCATTTAGAGCTTCAGGGTAGCTCAAGTTCTTAAGACATATTTTGACTTTACTGAGTAAGAAAGGCAAAACACATGGTTTTAAGTTCTAGAGCACAGACTCTTGTAATCTGGTCTTTGACCTAGTAATGGACGCTAGATTCTGGCTTCTGTAATTGTGACTTTTTATTTTTTGACATTATGACCAAATACTGGTCAGCAACAATTTGAGAGAAGGCAGGTTTATTTCAGCTCATGGTTTCAGAGGGAACACTATGTCATGGAGGAGAAGGTACCACAGTGGAAGAGGTGTTGTTAGCAGGCGTATGTAGCAGCTCTCACACGAGGGCAGCAGACAAGACTGAGGACAGTTCCAGAACACAAAATGGATGAAATGGTTAAAGCCTGTCAGCAGCAACTCACCTGCTCTGCTAAATTATGCCTACAATTTCCCAAAACAGTACTGCTAGTTAGTAACCAGGTGTCCAAAAATATAAACCTGTGAAATAACATTTCACCTTGAAATTCTAAAAGCCTTACAGGAAAGTCAGTTTGTATTTATGGAAATTGCATTCTAGCCTTGTTACTAATATTTGGGTTAATTTTTTAAATTATTATTGTGAATGTGTGTGTGTGTGTGTGTGTGTGTGTGTGTGTGTACCGTAGCCTTTGGAGGTAAGGGGATGAGTCAGCAGAGTCGGTCTCTTCTTTGAACTTTATGTGGGTTCCAGGGATCAAACTCATCTATTAAGCTTGTGTGTCAAGTGTGCCTACTGAGTCTTCTCACTTTTGTGTTACTTGTATTTGGTATTTGTATTACTTGTCAGTATTATATTACTCTGTCTACCTACAGAAACTCACCTAGTTAGGCTCATATCTGTCTAAGATTGTCATGGAGGACCCTAGAGTCATTAATTTGAGGGTGATTTGTTTTTTTTTAATGTTCTTTAAAGTGAATAAAAATATATTCTTTTATTCAAGTCTATAGGGAAAGGAGAAAGGGGAACTAGATTGGACTCCATACACAGAATCAATCAAGGATGAGCCAGTTGGCAGAACTGAGACTATTTGTAGATTCCTGCATAACTGTTTAAATGCAACTATTTAAAAATGTAAAAGTCATTCTTGGGTCATCCATCTACGGGAAATGGAATAGATCTACCCTGTTCTGAATTTTGCAGACCCTAACTTTAAGCAAGGAAATTGGCCTGATGTTTGATATCTAATGAGTATCAGACCATGTGCATACCATTATTTCTTAAGGATGTTTCCCAGGTAGAGTAAATCTTAAAAAGTTAATTCAATGACTGGTTAAATTATGTATGGAAAAGTGATAAAGATGTATATATGTGTCTGTTTTCTTAGAAATAGAACCTCTTTCTATTTCCAAATTCCCTCAGTCCCATGAAAGAAAAAAAAATCTCTATTTTGAAGATGACTTTGATGACTGAGACAGAAACCCCCAAGAGGATGCCTCAAGAAGCAATAGATAACATGCTTTTTAAAGTAGCAAGGTGCAGCTATCATCTGACTTCTTTTTTCTTTTCTTCTTAAAAAAAGAAACAAAAAACTTCTTGGGATTTGAAAGCTGAATTAAAGCTAAGCCTCTTGGGCTATTAGAAGAAATTAGAGGCATTATGTGTGTGCTGCACAGCTAGGCATAGGGTTAAGAGATGAGAAAGTTGGACTCTTAAGGGGTCTTGATAAACACACTAGTGACTTTTCATATCACTGTGACCAAATACCTGACAAGAGCAACTTAAGGGAGTTAGAGTTTATTCTGGCCCATGGATTAAGTAATGCAATCCATCATAGCAAGCAAGGTGTGACTGCAGGACCATAGCAGGAGTATGTAGCAGCTCTCACACTATGGCAACAGACAAAAATGTGGAGAGTCCCAGTGTATGAATGGATACAACTGTTAAAGTATATCCATTTGAGGTGTTTGGGGCATGGAGCTGCTTGCTCAGATCTCACAATGTAAAAAGGACTGGCCTTTAATCCTCAAAACTCTACCCCCAGGACCCCTAGTTCACCAGGAAGGTCCCATGTTCATAAGCTTACACATCCTCCAAAAATAGCATTACTTGCTGAGGCAGAGTGTCTGAACACTGAACCTGTGAAGGGTATTGGATATTTAGATTTACAAAAAGGAAAACATAATCGTAGCTTTAAGAGAAAATTTTTAAATGTACAGGAAAAATAATTTTCATTTTATCCCAAATTTATTTTTCTTGACGAATATCTTACCATGCTAGGACTGTTTAGGCTCTGTGAAAAGCGAGAAGAGTCTCATTATGGACATAAGGTAAATTCACAGCCCTTCATGGAAGATAGTTAACCTGTGTGAGTCTCATATAGTTTAGCTCATTGACTGAGACCAAAGGTAGGATCCAGTCAGGACTTATAACCAAAAACTCCCTTTCTCTTCTATTAATGATGTAATCTGGTGATGCTGGTGAACTGCAATCAACGTTAGTAGCTATGCTTCTGAAATGACTAACGCTCACTGCCTTTCCTCGGAAATAAATGAAACAAAGTCTATTAAACACTTGGAATAGAATCTACTATCTGCTATGGGGCATGTGTGCCTGCACTTCTAATTATTACAGTATCAATGAACAAGATGTACTTGGAGGTAATTTAGCTGGTAGAGACCTCAGATATCAAGGCAAGCACCCTCTCTGGGGGCAAAGTCTAAGGATCATTGGAGAGTAAACCTGGGGTCTGGAAGAGAAGCTTCAAACAATTTAAAATACAATATTTTGGAGGAGAGGTCTTGTCTAGGCCAGCCCAAACTGCTTAATGAGGTTCTTTCTCACGTAAAACATGTTCCATTGAACTTGACTGGTCATTCCAGGTTTGCTGGCAATAGTTTCTTTATTAGACAACTTGGAAGAGATGATTCTTTGGTGATAAGATATTTTATTCATTATAGAGTAGCTAGCTACCATCTGCCATTGTTCCATGAGTGCTAAGCACCAGTCCCTGAATTTACATGAAACCAAAAAATTTTTTTTCTTGACATTACCAAATGATTCCAAGATACAAAAGCATTTTCATTTGAGTGCTATTGGTCTATTTCTTGAAACAAAAGAAAATGATATCAAATTTAGAAGTAACCTGCTTAGTGGGAAAGAGTCATGTTATAAAGCTAAAATCCACCATTCTATGTGAAAGATGTTGAAGCTTTAGTTTGAGTACAATATTCTTCTGGCTCAGAATTTTCTAAGAGTTCTGGGAATCTCTTGCCTGCATTTTATTCCCTATTATTTATTGTCCTGTTCTTTGGACTTTTTTTTTTTTTGTTACAAGTCTATTTGCACTTGGTTTGCCCCAAGGAAAAGGAAGATATAGAATCCTCATCTGTTTGTGCTACTGTGTGTTATTACTGGGAAACGTCAAGGCAAATGCCATATAAATAGATAAAATACTCCAGAAATGTGAGCTCTCACCATTAGGAGGGAAAGAGAAAGAGCAAATGTTTAAGGTTAATAAAAAAAGAAAGCTGTGATTTTCTGAGAAGGGGAGATAAAGGACCTTCTCAAACACATAATTTAGCACTGAGGATTAATAAAACACCAGAGGCTTACTTTGTTATCTGTTTGTATCAACGGTTGTTTGGTTTTTATCACACTGGAAAGATTGTGGTTCTATTGAGATTAGTGAACATATTCAGATATTGGGCAATAACCTTTATCTGTTGGAGGAGTGCAATCTTTATTAGATGGGAAAGGCAAATCCCATTCACTCAGCTTTGCAATGAGGGATCTATTTGATTAATCTCCTTCTAGCTTCCCAGTTATATGGTATGTAATAGAATCCAGCTAGAATGAGCTTAAACAGCTCAAGAGGAACTCATTTTCTCTTCACTAGATTTTCAATTGTCACCCAAATCCCTAGGTAGAGATTTACATCTGTTCTGGCTTTGTTCCTGTGCCTAACATCTCAACAAATCTTTATAGTAGTTTCTGTTCATTTTAATTAATGGACAAGAGTGGTTCCTGGCACAACAAAACAAAAAACAAAAAGAAGAGTGGAGAAAGACCAGTTACCTGCAGCAGGCAGAGGATAAGAATATTTTCCAAAGCAATGACTTCCTCAAACAACACAAATGTGTGTGTTGAGGGGTTATTCATGAACTTTATACAAAATTATGCAAGAAAGCACTTTTGGATGAGCATGCATTCCCGAGTATACTTAGCTTAGGATGGTAGTTCGAGAAGGGAAGATGGCTCAAGGTTGTGGAGAGCATGTTAGGGAGCTGAAATGACATGCAGGAACACTACTGAGCATGCTGAATTTTCATCATAAAGTTTGAACAAAAAAGAAATGAGAAGACATTATGAAAGTGTATTAATATAACTATTGGCCTTTAAGGAAATTAACCAAATAGATTAGCTGTTCTTTTAGCCACAGAGACAAGTCATTGACTTCCACAGAGAAGTCCATGAGCAACAACCAGGATCGGGATGTGCCACATAACAGACTCTCGTTTTTAGTTGAATATGTCATGGCTACAACATTTGTTCTGAATTTGATTTGATTCAGATATTCATTGACATGGATACAGATTTGTTTTCTGTGGCAATCAATGCAGTGAATATCCATAGGGGGGGAAGTGGGAAGTGCACAAGGGTAGGTAAGGATGGGAGGTACTATTGAGCATTGCTTCTTAAAATGTAAAGTAGTAATGAAAGCACAGAAATGGGAGCTGCTATTTAAATATGTTTTGTTTTTTACTTTCCATCTATTGTCAAACAGTTATTGCTATGTGGATCATTACAGGTTTGTGTGCTTTGAGAACTACTCAGATGATAATGTGAAAAGATAGTCATTATCAATCTTGCACAAGCTGAAAGATGTCAGCTAACTTGTGTCTCGAGTTTTAAGTCACTCTGTCCATGAAAGTTACAAAATCACATAAAATTTGGAAGTGGAATAAACTTTATTAATTGCATAATCATTATTAATTTGTCATTAATATTAATATTTATTTCAATTCCACCTTATCAAATATCTCATTTAATATGTGAGAAATAATGAATCTTCAAGATGAAATAATATTAAAGTTAATTGAAGTTAGTGCCTAAACTGAGACTTTGTGAGGACATGACACTAATTCTTCCTCATTTTTTTTCTTTTCTTTGCCTTGTTATAGATTTGTTTGCAGGTAAGCCCGCATACTTTATTTCTATATTTACCTGAACTTTAGATATCAAACATCTTGGAGTTTTAGAATATTTTGGATTAGAGATTAATTCATTGTTTTATAAACAATACATTAATACAATCTTCTAGTTAGCAAATTCATCAATGTTTGATACTATCTTTGATTTGTAGATGAAAAATAATTTTATAGGAGTTTGTAAAAAATTATTGGAAAATTATATATATATATACATACACACAAACACATATCCTTCTTATATACCCTTACTTTATTGTTTAATCTCTCTCTTCACATGTGTTGAATATATATTCCATAATATAGTGGAATATAATATATATAATTATATCCATATATTTTCTATAATATATAAATACAACCCACCCAGCCTGCATGATGTTATAATCTTACTTGTATGTATGTTTTAGGGCTGACCACTAGATAGTGGATAACCAATTAGTGTGCTTTTCCCTGGGGAAAACCATTGTTCCTGTTCCCAGCATTCCTTAGTTGCCTGTAGTTCTTTCTCTATGGTTGATGCTCCATGAGATTTCAGTCTTCCTTGTTAGCATGTCTAGTGGTGTTGTCTTTGTTCAAGGCCTGTTTCGGCAGCCATGTGGCTGATACTTCAGGAGTGTAGCTTCTCTGGCATTTCTAGGAGACACAATCTCATGGCAGACTCCCCAATCAGTTGGCCCTTATAATCATTTTGCTCCCTCTCCCACAATGAACCTTGAGCCTTAGTGCAGGAATTGTATTGTAGATGTACCATTTAGGAACGGGCTCCAAAAGCTTCATTTTGATTAGTTATGGTTTTCCGTAATGGTCTCCTTATTAGACATTTTCTTAACAGCTGTTAAAGGACTGGGAAATAGACACTAATTTTAAGGGTTAAATAAGTTTAAAAAGAATCACATGACTTTATTTAGCTTTCATATGTAATAATCTGGTAGCCACATGTTGAGTATTTAACCATATGCCACCATTGTGCAAATAAATGAATCATTTTATTTAGTATGTACTTTAAGATTTATTTTTATTGTGTGTGTGTGTGTGCATGCCCATGCATGCATCACATTTGTGCAGATATCTGAAGATGCCATCATTTCCCTTGGATCTAGCAGCTGTAAGCTAACTGAGATGACTGCTGGGAACAGAGCTTGTGTCCTCTCGAAGAGCAACAGCTCCCATATCCACTGAGGCTCCTCCCCAGCTCATCTCACTCAATATTTGATTTAGTATACTAGAGACATGTTGTCATTCAATTTTTAAAATTATTTTATTTTATGTGTATTTATGGCTGTTTTGCCTGCATATACCACATGCACCCTGTGCCCAAAGAGGCCAGAAGACGGCATCAGGTATCCTTGAACTGGAGTTGCACATGGTTGTGAGTTTCTATGTAGATGCTATCCAGGGTCTTTGGAGGAGCAACCAGTTCTCTTAACTGCTGAGACATCTCTCCAGCCCTCTGATATGTCTCCATTTAGTAGACATGGAAGTTTCAGTTTTAAGACTAAATAAATGTTCCCCAGTTCACACTACAAGGGAAGAGACTTTGAAAAAAATCATAGTAGAGGTTGTTTGGCACCAAGGTCATACTCACACTGGGTTAACTTCATGTAGAAGGTGGTGCTGAGCCTGCCTGTTTTTAGTTCAGGTAAATTATTTCCTTGAATGAAATATGGAGGCCTAATGCCAATGATGCATAATCATCCCATTTTTATTTAATTTTTAACACATAATTCTAGATTAGTTGTATGAGTGACTGATTTGATTAATATATTTCATTAATATCAGTGACAGTATCAAATATAAGATGACATAAGATGATAACATTAAGATGCAATACACACAATGAAGTTTAATAAAAATAAGAGTATAAACTACCATGGACTAAGAAAGCATGGTAAAACAAGTGAGAGAGAAAATAACAGATGGTGTGCACAGAAAGCAAACAGCTCTAAGGTTCTGGGTTATACTGAATGCCAAGAAATGTCCACATTTATGTGGGTACTTGGGCTATCTGTGAGATCACAGGTGTGTGAGAAGCAGGATAGAACAGTGGCGAGAACTCCAGGCCACTTGGATTAAACCATGTCTGGAACATGCTTTCAAAACAACCATGTTAGAGAGGCGGGGCAAGATGGCGGCGACCTACACTGACGCATTTTGAAAGCGGGGAAAAAAGAGCCATAAAAAACACAGAGTTATTGGGCACTGTGCAAAAACTGGAGGGGCTAGACACCCCCCCGAACACTCACAGCTCCCAAGGGACTGTTAAACGTCCCAGGGCAAGGCTCTCCCCATCTCTCACAGCCACTAAACCCGGGATTCGGGATTCGGGAACTCCCATTTGGAGAGGCACCTGGTAAGATCGATCCCAACTTACAGCAGGCAGAATCAGGGTCCACTTGGCCATAGATCGCTGGCCTATTGGGCTCCCCACACATCAGGTTGAACTTATACCCACTTAAAAAAATTTGCGAGATAGTGGAAGGCTTAGCAAGGAACAAATGGGGGCTCAACGGGTGGTCCGCAGCCGCTTGTGAAGCGGAGGGCGGGAGGTTCCGAAAGAGCGCAGGAAGCTGGGAACACAAAGGCGGGAGGGAGGGGCCGAATCCCGCACACTTACAGGAGCGCAGCTGGGGAGGGAGCACGGCTGGCAGGGCAAAATCCTCACGAATCCACGGCAGGTCATCTGGGGAGAGAGAAAGGCGTGGGCGGGGCCAGGGATCCCTGCACCCACGGCTGAGCTGCTGGGACGAGAGGTCCACTCAGGCAGCCGGAGGATCCGGGGCTTGGGGTACCCACGGGACCCATGGCGGTGCAGACAGGAAGGCATTCAGGCACAGAGTCCAGCCCTGTGGCGAGAAGCCTAGAGAGAAACCAGAAATCGGGTCCATAGCTGTATCCTGGAAAATCCAGACATATTAGGTGTGGAGCCAGACCCTGTCAGCCTCCGTGATGACAAACAAAGCCCACAGAATCTGTGCCTGGGCAAACAGGCCCATACTATCAGAACCATTACAGGCTGATAATTCAGAGTGCAACATAGTGAAGTCTGAATTGGGAGCAGTGAAAAAATCCTGGTCCATTACTCACAACCTGGGAATAGGCTGCACCAGCTCACAGTGCCTCAGGCGATTAAAACCACAGTGACCTTGAAATCCCCCTGTAAGCAACGACAGAGAGCCAAGTAACTCGTCCCCTGCACCAAATCATCCACTGTGGTTCCAAGCACAGAAAACAGACAGCTAAATGCATCCAATGGTGAAAGGTCAAAAAAAAAAAAAAAAGAAATCAAGGAATTATGACTCCAACAAAGCAGAATCATCCTAGCTCATCCAATTCGGATGACCACACACCAACAGAAACACATGAAAACATTGACAATTCTGCAATATAGAAAGTGATAGAGTCCCTGCAAGAAGAACTTAAATCTATGAAGGAATTCAAAGAAGCCACAATTCTACAAATCAAAACAAGGAATAACACCATTAAAGAGCTCCAAGCCAAGGTGACAGAGCTTGAAAAGGAAAAGGAAAAAGCCATGAAAGATTTTCATACAAAAACAAGCAAGCTGGAGAAGGAAATGTACAAAACGAACAAAACCATACAAGACATGAAAATAGAAATAGAAACAATAAAGAAAACACAGTCAGAGTTAAAAGAGGAAGTGGAGAACCAAGGGAAGAGAACAGGAACTACGGATGTGAGTATCAACAATAGGATGCAAGAGATGGAAGACAGGATCTCAGGCATGGAAGATTCAGTGAAAGAAATCAGTACAACATCCAAAGAAAATGAGAAGGCTAAAAAAATCTCTCACCCACAACATCCAAGAAATCAGGGACTCAATGAAAAGACGGAACCTAAGAATTATAGGTATAGAGGAAAGAGAGGACTCTCGACTCCAAGGTCCAGGAAATATCTTCAACAAAATCATAGACGAAAACTTCCCAAACCTGAAAAAAGAGATGCCAATAAAAATCCAAGAGGCTTACAGAACACCAAACAGATTAGACCAGAAAAGAAACTCCTCTCGCCACATAATAATTGAAACCCCAAATGTACAGAACAAAGAAAGAATATTAAAAGCTGTAAGAGAAAAAGATCAAGTCACATACAATGGCAGACCCATCAGAATTACATCTGACTTCTCCCCAGAAACGTTAAAAGCTAGAAGGGCCTGGTCAGATATACTACAAGTC
>CAJQZJ010033675.1:648366-712693 GCA_907164525.1 Lophiomys imhausi | reverse complement strand
CACACACACACACACACACACACACACACACACACACACACACACACACCTATATAAACACACATACATATAAGAATACAGCACCATTAACATTAAACTATAGTATCTCAAATTAAATGAAAGAAATTGATGAATCTGGCTAGGTATCATAGAGTCTTCTAAGAGGAAAACATAAATACACCTGCAAAATAGTGTAAAGTCCAGAAAATCCTGCTGTCTTTGCTTATGTCAGTCACCAAGGGTGGCTGCTTTTCCTTTAAGAAGATGTCTTCAATGAAGTATGGACTCTTTGCAATGTGCCTTTGGTTTCATAATAATACTGAGATATTTTTTATCTTTTAGACATAGGATTATACAGAAGAAAACTGCATGAAAGGTAACTACAGCTTTACAATTCAAAGACACCCAAATACTAAGTTAAAACTGAATGACTGAAATTGGCCCTGTTACTTTCTATGTGTCTGCAGTGTCAAATCTATAGGGACAAGAATACCTGGAGACAAATGTCCAGACTATCATTAAACAGAAGCTTAATTATGTTCACTTGTATTTTCAAATCATGTCCAACAAATTACACTGATGAGGTGACAATCCATCAAGGCATGATTCTGATTTCATATTCATAATAATGTGCTCCTGTAAACTGCTCTAATAAGGTTTTAACTAAGTTTTCCCCCTGACCTCACTGAGCTGAAATTTTGCAGGCTGTGTGTGCTGTCAGTGTCTCCAATTAATTTTTGACCTTGCTGCTGCTTGGGCACAATGGGGTGAGTGAAGGGTGGAGCTCAGATTTAATTTTGAATTTCCTGCCTGCTGCTGGTTTGTATCTGAACTCTAACAGTACTTGAGCATGGTATTTTTGGTCAGTGACTTTTCTATCCAGCCCACTGGGCAAATGTAATTAAATGGACTCAGTTCAGTTCTCAGCTGTCCTCTACGTTCTTGTATGGGAACTCTGAGCTCCACAGGAAGCACCTGAAAGGCAGTTGTAGACCAAGCCTTCCCACAGAATTAATACATTATTCCTGAGCCTCACGAGTTCTTCTCCAAACAGAAGGGCTCAGCTGTATTTGAAGACTGTGTTTTTAATTACTATTGAAAAATCCAAACCCTTGGCTTACAAGTAAATTCAGTTTGGGGAGAGGTTGGGAGCATCCACGGTCAGCTACTTCATTCATGTATTTCATCATTTGATATTAGAAAATTTAAAATGCACCTTTTAACAAAATGCCTGCTGTGTGTATGGAATGTACAAAAAATATCAAATTAAGATCCTACTCTCAAGAGAGAATAAAAGAAACATAAGACACTAAGAAAGTACAGTAGTCAGGAACTTAAAGTACTCCCACAAAGTAACAGAAGCAAATACAATCCTGCTCATATGAAATCACCTTGAGTAAAACCCAATTAATTACTGCTAAGAGGCAAACAGACTAAATATAGACAGGCTTCTGACTTTGGAAATATGAGTTAAGAAGAACACCGTTAAAACTCCCTGGTTTATTTAGTAAAACCTAGAATTTCACGCAACACAAAGTGTAGAAATGAAAACAAACAAACAAAAAGCTGCACACTGAATTTCGTAGCTGAGACTGTGGTGAAGTTGGAGCAGCTTTGTAACAAAAGGAAACACTCACATCAAATCTGAGTCTGCAGCTCTCTCAGTGAAACGTGTAGCTTTGCCTTGCACAGACTTCCATTTAACAGCTTAATGGCTTTGAGGTGAAGAAAGGAAGGACAGAGGAACAGAGATTTCTTTAAACTACTGGAGCATTTTAAGCATTGCATCTTTGGTGAAAGTGTGGAAACAAAAAGCTTACCCTCAATGAGAAATAGCAATGGTGTTTACTAGGCTCAGCTACAGCCTGGCACAGGGAAAAGATCCCTCCCTCTTAGCCCACTTCCCCTCCCCCCACAAGAACTTTCAATTACCAAATTCCCTTCATAGTTTGAACTTACAACAACCTAGAAGTCCAGATAATAATAAGCTAAGAAAACAAAGTTGTTGGGGACTTCTTGTGCTTCTGAGTGTAACAGAAGCAGATTCTGGTCATGTGAAAAGGCTGTTGGGCTTTGAGAAAATGACCAGAATGAGATGAAATTCATGTTCATACAAAGACTTGCACATGAATATTTCCTGCAGCAGTGCCTATACAATTGCCAAAACTTGGCAATATTTATCCATTTGACAGGTGAATAAAACACACAAAGAAAGAAGGCAATGTCAAGAAGATTTAACATTAACCACTGGAAGAGAATTAGAGCTTTAGCAATGTTACATAACTGATATCGGCTATTGGATACAAACTGTGTTTTTGGAATGTTGTAAAAACAAATTTTTAAATGTGCCAAAACAAGAAAAGGAAAGATGTGGTAGGAGGTTATTAAAACAAATTGTGAGAATATTTTTGTTTAATCCCAGGTGGGCTGCTGAAGACACAGGTGTAAAGTATTAACAGTCGCAGGAGCTAGCAGGGATATGGCTTAAATCTGAGGACTTGGGAGAGAGAAATAAAAAGCCAGAGCCCTGGGGAGAAGGAGGCCACAAAGAGAAAAGAGAGAAGGAGCCCCACAAAGAAGTAAAAGAGAATGGGCTTTATAAAGAAGTAAGAGTAAAGAGGATCTACAGAGAAGTAGGAGAAATCTCTACAAAGAAGAGAAAGGGCTACAAGGTAGAAAGCAGTTGCTGGTGCTCCTCCAAACTGCTGCTGTTCTTCCTGCTGCTGTCTCCTGGTTTGCTGGCCTCCTGGTTTGTTGGACTTCGAAGGAAACTGATATTACCTCCGAAGAATCCAACGACCCTAATCAGCAGGAAGTGGCTCAAAGAGAACTATGTCCCTTCTCCCTCTGACCCTCTTTCTATCCTACCTAGGGTTTGGGGGGTTAAAGGGAATGAGGGGTGGAAGGAAGGTAGGGTTATTAAGCACAATAAAATAAGTACAGTAAAATAAATTAGAAGGTATAATTAATACAATACAAGTTAGTAAAAGCCACCTTCCTACAGAAAGACATAAGAAAGAAATACTTGAAAAGTTAGCCAAATAAATATTTCAGAAGACTAGTTATTGAAGCTAATAACTTAATGAGAACATTAAACATAAATATGAGATTTCTGCTTTCAGCTCAAATGCAATTAACTTGTGTAGGCTTGTTTTGAATTCCCTCTGTAGAACGAACAATCCTGGGAAATTTAGCCTGTCTCAGAGGTAGGTACTTGAGTTCAAACCATAAAAGACATTTAGTTGGTTTATAAAGTTTCAAATTGGCTTCCTGATTTAGTAGTGTGAATTTAAGACTTCTCCATGTTCATTGTTGATTTGACAGCTTGTTTCTTTTCATTACTGACTGTGTCACATATTATGGGATAAATCATAGTTTGCTTATTGACCCATTGAATAAATAAATAAATACAGAGAACCAGAAAGGACAGAGTCTCCAGTGAGAAAGTTCTGAAGATGAACAAAAGCCCTGAACCCCCTGAACAGTTAGACTGCACAGGTGGCACGTGGGCTGGATTCCATAAGGACTGCTATATACTAGAAAGCACACTGTCTGCTGTTCAGAGAAGGCTAGCTGAGTGCTCATTCCCATCACCCAGTAGTCAGGGTGATTTATAATCCTCATGGCTTTTGTACCACACAAAGAAGGGCCTCCCTGCTTGGCAGTATGGAGTCATTAGTTATGGACTGAGAACTGCTACCATCCTAACTGGTCTTTAAAGTTAGTCTAAAGTGATTGAATTGGAGTACTACTCAATGATGAAAATAATAAGCTACAGATAAACAGTATACCATGAATAGTTCTAACAGTAATTATATCAAGTAAGGAAAATCAGACACAAAATAGTACTCAGAATGTGATTCTACTAATGCAAAAACTGGTTGGCATTTGACATAAAGTTTAAGTTATCAGCTTTAGGAAACAAACACTAAGAATAATAATTACAGTGGTGGGGGAGAGTCAACTAAGAGTGCACTAAATGTCACAACAAGACCTGTTACTTTGTAAACTAATCAAAAATGCAAAGGAAGAAAATAATATAAAATATCTACATTAAAGAGTGAGGAATAACATAGACTTAAAACACCAGAAAGCACACATCCCAAGCAGTAAAGTAAATCAAGATCAGTGTGGTTGAATAGTTTGCTCCAGTGTATTAGAAAAAATAGTATACGTGAAGGAAACAAAAAGTTGGGTTGAACTAAATTTGAGGTTTTCTACAAGAGTAAGCCTGGAGAGCAAAATGTAAGAATTTCTGATGCGAAATTCTGATCAGAGAGCAAGGGATGTGTCTTAGTTAGGTTTTTTTTATTTTGGTTTTTCGAGGTAGGGTTTCTCTGTGTAACAGCCTTGGCTGTCCTGGACTCACTTTGTAGACCAGGCTGGCCTTGAACTCACAAAGATCCACCTGCCTCTGCCTCCCAAGTGCTGGGATTAAAGGCGTGTGCCACCACCGCCCGGCCTTAGTTAGGGTTTTATCAGTGCGATGAGACCACACAATGAAAACCAGGTTGAGGAGCAGTTTTTTTGGTTTACACTTCCATATCACTGTTCATCACAGAAGCAAACCAGGACAGGAACTCACATAGGGCAGGAACCTGGAGCAGAACCTGAGGCTGAGGCCATGGAGGGGTGTTACTTACTGGCTTGTTCCCCATGACTTGCTCAATGTGCTTTCTTATAGAACCCAGACCACTAGCCCAGGGATGGCCCCACCCACAATGGGTGGGCCCTTCCCCCATCAATCACTAATTAAGAAAATGCTCTACAGGCTCACCCACTATACAACCTTATGAAATAATTTTCTCAATTGGGATTCCCTCCTCTCACATGACAGTAGCTTGTGTCAAGTTGACATCAAACTAGCCAGCACAGGATGTGAACTGAAGGCAAGGTGGTCAAGATTTGATAGGGGTAGGTCAATGACAAACTGCTTTCCATGATGCCCAATCTAAGTCAGTGTGGACTTTACAAAAGGGCGGCACAAGCAGTAAATGTATGATACACAATGTTCACACATATCCCATTGTACTAAAACAAATTATTGGGACTTGATAGGAGAGAAAGTGAGCGAGAGTAGTTATCTGGGGAGCAATAGTGTACAGACAAAAAGAAATATGTTGTGGCTGGGATGTCAAGCTTCATTGATAGTGGATCTTGGAACAGAGCAGTCAAAGAACTGAGAGGTAAAAATGTTCTACACCGTGCATGTAAACAACAACAAAGTCACTAAGGATGGTGACAATCAATGAGGGATTGAGTCACAAACTATGATCTACTCAAAATAACCTCAAATACTTGCTGAGAGGATCCCAGTAGTCAAAGAAATGTGAAATAAAACCATAGTGACGAATCTTAAGAGATCAAAAGCATCAAAAAATGAAGCTTCATGTAAAGTGAGGGTAGGCAAACATGTTAAATGGAATTATCAGTATGAAGAACTTGTCAGCATTAGATCAACAGAAAAGATGACGGAAAGATAAAATCTTTCTTGAAAGGGTGGTGGTTGCTGGTGGCAGAGTCCTAGGATGGTCAAGATTTTCTTCAAAGCAGAAAGATGAAGGGAACATTCAGGAGAAAGGGTGAGCATGTTTAAATAGCACCAGGCTGTGGACTTTAGGAGACATCGATAAAATTGTTTATGAAGAAATCCTGTTTCTTTCAGAGGCTATGAATAGTTTTGTTTTGTAAACTGTGTAGGAAAGCAGATGTTTATATGTAGACATATTTCTGTGGAGCAATATAAATGACAAATGTCAACAATATCTTTTTTGTCCTCTAATTATATGGTTAGGCAGTCTCTTTAATGTGGCAAAGGTAACTTAGTTTAAGAGCCATATACAAACAAGTAGCTAGTGAATAGAGGTTGCATATAAGCACAATGCAATTGTCCCCTCCCACAGATACAGAACACTATTTACCAAGGTTGGCAAGAAAGCTGATTTCCATCTTTTACTACTTGCCAGTTAAATAAGGCTTTCTATGCTAAAATTCCCTAATATATAGAATTAGAATCTTCTGCAAGCTTGACTAGAAGATATAATTCTTTCTCAATGAATCCTAGCTTCCCATCACCTCATTTTGCAGAATACAATGTGCATTGTAGGTACAGAGGAAGAAGAGGGGTGGACTAAGGACTCAGTCTCCTTTGCCAAGACACTGCTTCCTTGGCTTTTCCTGAGATTTAAGAGGGACAAAGGAGAAGGTTAGTGCCAGGAGCGACTTCCCATAGCAATGGCCTCTCACTCAAACAGGTGGCCTGAAGGAGAGGAAGCTGATGAGCTTCAACTGAAGTTGTGGAATGCAAAGCCATCTAGCAAGCTAGAGAGGCAAAGAGCTTCAATAGTGTCATTCTATGCAACTGAATTCACAGAGGGGTGATTTTTCTGGTCATGATGAATCACATTTTATTTATTTATTTATTTATTTGCCTTGTGCATTCTCAAAGAATCAGCCAAAATGTTTGCATTATATAACTTAAACAAAAAGCGTACCCTAAGAGGCAGACACAGTTGGGAGAGCCCAGAATGGTCATGCCCCTGAACCTGGAGAGAGGGGAGAGATAGGAACCAAACACAGCAGCCAAAAGACAAAGGTACAAAAAGGAGGGGTAGGTAACTAAAATATCTGGATTACATAGGGAAGAGCCTCTGGGGTAAGTGCAGCCCAGTTGGGCTAGAGAGTTCAGGGTAGAGGGTGGGGAATGGTAGTCACACAGGTAACAGGTAGGGACTGAGGGATGCTGGGAGAACCTGGAGACCAGGTCCACTTCACTATGTTAGACAGGCACTGCAGCTGCTTGTCCAAGGTTTGAAACATAACATCCCAGCCTTTTGTTGATAATAAATGAATAAGAGCAACATAATTATCTATGACTACTTCTTCATGACATTGGAGTGTCATTGGGGGCCCAAAAACCTAGAGTGTTAGCCAAGTCCGGGAAGAACAGGCTGTTTCACTTGCTGTCCAGGCTCTGCGGGACCATCTAGGGCTGGGGACATGAAAGCAACAGTTGGAGCAGTTTGCAGTCTTTATGATTAGAAATCTGCTGCTGCATATATATATATATATATATATATATATATATATGACAGCAGGTAAACTTAAGGAACTCCAAGGAAAATTTTTCCTAGGTGTACATATGAAACTTTTACCCATGGTCCTGGTAGTTGAGGGAAGGGAATCTCAAGACCTGATAAAGGGGAAGAGATTCCAACTAAGGAATAGGTGGGTGTGGAAACAGGTTGTTGACTGACAATAATTATATTGTCAGGAGTCCATTTTACCTGTGATTTGTCCTGGATTTGAAACTGAACACAACCATCATGATTTATTCTGGCTTCTCATGAAAAGTTAAACTTTCAGGAAATTTTTGATAACTTTGCTTGAGCCATAGTGTTTGAAACATGTATGTTACAAAAAGTATTTATCAAGGCTTTTTAAATAAATATGCATGCAATTAGTTCATCATTTGTTTTTTTTTTTTTTTTTTTGTTTTTTGAGACAGGGTTTCTCTGTTTAACAGCTCTGGCTGTCCTGGACTCGCTTTGTAGACCAGGCTGGCCTCGAACTCGCAAAGATCCGCCTACCTCTGCCTCCCAAGTGCTGGGATTAAAGGCGTGCGCCACCACCGCCCGGCTAGTTCATCATTTGTAATCACCATAGCTACTGCAGTGATGACTGAAGTTCAAAACATCCTTTAAAACATCTCCCAAGGTAAGATTTACCTATTATTAACACTGATCACTGGAACAAGCACTGTTATCCAAATTAGCACGAACTCATATAATGCTCAGGTAACATGCAAACACAATATTGTTATTTTTTTTCCTCTTCATAAGTTTGTATTCTTTTCAAGAAAAAATATTTTCAGGGCTTAACAGGATGGCTTCCTTAACTCCCAAATTTTGTTCGACATCGTCTGATGATTATTGGGAAAAAATACACTAGGTTTGCTGTTGAGAACGTTGCTTTTGTATCACAGAAGGGGTTTTCTTTACTTTTATAGAAAACAAATATACTTTTTTTTTTTTAAATCTGAAATACTGTGTAATTAGGAGCATTAAAATACGCGGTGCTCAGGCTTCCTGATAATTCATCTTTGTCTTGGAGCCGAGCATTCAAACACATATAAGGTCCATGCCTAGACAAACCACCACAATCGTGTTTGATCTAAGTGCTTGCTTCCTGTTCAGTAGATTCCCATCTAACTCAGGGATGAAGAACTTGTCCTCGCAATGATCAGTTGTCCTTGCCTTCCTACCATCCATTCCAGCTCACCTGCTTCCTGCTGTCTTCACAACCTCTCCTTCTACCCCATCATTATATTCATTCTCTCAGGAGCTGTTGACTCTCTTGCTTTCTTCAAACAGGCAGAACACCAAGGCCTTTAAAATTGCTGTCCTTGTGATCTGGATAGCTTTTCCTTCAGTTAGCCATAGCTGGCTCCTTTACTGTCTTCAAGACTTTGTTTAGAATACACCTGGATCAGAAAAGCCTCTGAAATTACTCTGCATGCAGAACTTCTCTCAAAACTCCCTTTTTAAATGTTTATTTATTACTTCAAGTTACATCTCCATCATAGTGTCCTCTTTTTACCCCTCCCAGTTCCACCCTCCCACCCTCTCCTCCCTCTCCCACCCTTCCCACTCCTCTGATGTGGAGTGTCCCTACATATCAGTCCCTCTCAGTTCAACAGTCACATGAGGGCTACGAGCGTCCTCTTGCAATGGGGGCCAACATGGTAGCACCCCTAGAGCAAATTGTCCCATTGATAGGTAACAAAGTCTATGTTCCTGTTCCTTTTTGAGTGTTGGTTGTAGGATAGTTATCCTCTACTATATGGCTAAAATCCAATTATAAGTGAGTAGATGCCATGTGCATCTTTCTTGGTCTGGGTTAGCTCACTCAGGATGAGCTTTTCTAGTTCCATCCATTTGGTTGTGAATTGCATTATTTCCTTATTTCTGATAATTGAGTAGTATTCCATTGTGTAAATGTACCACAATTTCATTTTTTACTACACTGACTTACCGCCAGACATTTTGCACATAAGTCTGAACATTTGTTTTGCACAGCACTGACATGCAATTCTCATGAAGTCCACACCTACAACATTATGTTCATTGATGAATGGAATAGAAACATATTAAAAATGGATAGGAGAAAATCTTTTTCTGTCTAAACCCACTTCTGCCCCCAAACTGTTCACAGTGCTTAAATATTTTCTTCTTTCAGTTACTGTGCCCTGGCCACACAGAAGGAATATTTATAGTTATGAATAATCTATGAAGGGATAATTGCAAATACCCAAGGTTAAGTCAGTAAGGCATAGGTTTGGCTTCGTTCAGTCTTTAAAATGCTGTTTGCTTTTTTGAAAGCAATATGATGAATTTTTGAAAAAAAATTTAAAAAATCAGAATAAGTACCTAATTACTAAATAAAACATGAAGATATTTATGCTACCATTAGGAAACCACCTCATATTCTTTGTCATATATGGCTACTAGTTTTAAGTCGTTAGATATTTGTGTTTAATTTCAGATGCCCATAGGAGTCAGGAACTAGGAAGAGGCCCTGGGTGGTGTGGAGCTTTTAAAAGAGGGAACATAGAGGGCAGATAGAAAAAATGGGAAGGAAGACTACAGAAGGGAGTATGGAGAGGTATAACTGCTACTAAAGCCTTTGTTAAAATTTTATGGTATTGGGGAGGGAGTCCCTGCCCATATCACAGCCAGCAGGGCGAACCAGGAAGAGGTGAGAATAAAACTCAATGCAGCTGGACTTGGTCAGTCACACTGGATCAAAACTTTTAGAGAGTCTGATCTCATGGCTTAATTCTCTTTCATATTTAAACACAGTGAAAATTTGAGGGGAAGTCTCCATGTGACAATTCTCATAACAAAGCTTCAGGGAGGGCTATTTGTACATTGCCTTGCAAAATACCCCACCAAAACAAAGTTCCTGAGACCTTCATCATAAGAATGAGTTCTATTGCCTGGGAAACAGTGCTCAGGGCTAGGGCCTAGAGGAAGGACTTGTAGCAAGCATAAGGGTGGATTCTGTTGACAGAGGATGAATATGAAGCCTTTTTCATAAGGGTGGGTTCTAGTCACTGAGGGACAAAGCCCAGGACTCTAAATGATTCTCAGGGTATGGGGGAAATTCTGGGGGAGGCTGACTTCTAATATGATAGCAAAAGCTCACCAGGTTGTCTGACCACTTTCAGTCCAGCCCTCCAGGTGACCAAGGGTCATTCTTCCTTCCTTTAAACAAAGTAGACCTGTGTGCTTAGCAAGCCTGCTTCCTAAGTGCTCTCCTTTAGCTGTGCCTCCTATATTTTGGAAACTCAGTACCGTTGAAGCTTCCTAAGCTACACACATATACAGATATAAAATGACTTTAAATGTCATTGCCTTGTAATGGAGCAACAACACCTCTCCCAGATACCAACAGGCTACCAAACAAAATGTCTAGTTTCAGATATGGGTTATCTGTTTTCAAATTGTTGGTCAGTGGGGTTCAACAGACCCCCAAATATCACAGACAATTATATCCTCAGGAACATAGCGACAAAAGATTCTCTGCATGTTCATAGTCAACAGTCCTGCCCATGTCTGAATCCTGCGAACTGTAGTAACAAGTGCTCTGGTAAAGTTCTCACCACAATAGTGCAGCATGTACAAGAATTTTCCTTTTATCCTCAATAGTCACATCTTTACCATGATGTATCCAATACATCACTACTTTTACTATGGCCTTGACACCTGGTGGTCATGTTCTGACTCATCTATTTTTTCAAATCTAAACATTTTAGTAGTTACTTGCTCTTGTGAAGTTTTTCTTCTGTCCTTGTCTCTATTTTCTTTTCCTGAAGTATTAATTGTTGTATGTTAAACACTCTCAAACTGTTTTCTTGCTCTATAATTATCTCTATTAATCTCTCTGCAATGTAATGCCAGAATAACATCAGTATTTAGTTCTTGTTCACTGTCTCTATTCCTAATCTATTCTATTTTCTATTCTATTCTATTCTTCTATTCCACTTCAATCCAGAAAGTTTCTGGTTTTGTTCTTGTTTGAATTACTGTATTATTTGTAGTAGTTACTTTTTTTCTGTTCTCTTTGCTATTATCTTATGTATTCTCCTGTTTCCCCAGTGGTTTGTATCTTATTTTATGTTGAGGATGCTTAATAAATGTACTTGAAACTGGATTTCATATTTCTTTGGTAACTATAATTTTATCTATACTGAGTTTATAGCATAGCAATGATTCCTAAATTTCAGTTCCTTGCACATTTTTGAATACCGGTTTCAGCTTCTCTCCAATGAGAGACTTGGGTCTCTCACTCTCTATGGTGTGGCCACTACCCCACAGAGATAGCATAGACAGTAGTGAGTGATGGCATAGTAGTGAGTGCCCCAGCTCATCATTCTCCCTTTCTATTTCTTCCTTCCAAACTGTCTCATATTCCCCTCTTCCCGTTCTTTCAAATTCATGGCTTTGTTTTTTTTTAAACTAATAGTTGTACAGTTCAGCTCATTGTATATATACACCTAATTCCAACAAACTCAGTCTGTATAGATTCTATATATATGTTTTCAGGCTGATTAATTATTGCTGGATAAACAATGAATGTGCTCTTCCCTGAGGGAGATTTGGAGCCTATACCCATACAGTCATACCAAAATGTCTGCCTAAACATGATCCGAACACTCTCAACTTTTTATCCAATGGGAACCTAAGCTATCAGCAACCTCAATTTCTACTTTTGTAAGCAGCAAGCCCCATCTACTTCCTTATATTTATTTTCTATTTTTGAACAGTAACATGTGTTTTGTCATTGAGCATGTTTTTTCTTTCTACTTTCTGCTATTCTATTTCAATTGAAATAGCTATATGGATGATATATATGATATATAGATGTTTATAACCCACACCCTAGATGCTGCTGTTTCCATACACTCAGTTACATTGATTAAGCTCTTCATCACAAACTGCATTTCACGTGTCTAGTTTTGCCCCTTCTGCTCTTATTTTTGTGCTGTATCAGAGACCTTCAGGCAGAAGCAGATACACTTTAATGGATTTCCCTTGTTTATAACATAAAATAAAAGGTCTGTGATGTATACTACATTCAATCGAAATATTTGTGTTGAGTTTAATTAATGACATCGTATTTCACTTTATTTGTTGATAACATGGGCTTAATGCTTCATGACTTGCTAAATATTAGATGTTCTTCATAAA
Organism: Lophiomys imhausi; assembly: GCA_907164525.1. Lineage (NCBI taxonomy): Eukaryota > Metazoa > Chordata > Mammalia > Rodentia > Muridae > Lophiomys > Lophiomys imhausi. The sequence continues at coordinate 700,442 of CAJQZJ010033675.1, read as the reverse complement.
TATCCCGGAGGAATAAGATAAGCTTTGAGACTTTATTACAAAAGATTAGCAATCTTCCATTCAGTGAATACTTTTCTTCCTTCAAATGTTCACATGACTGATAGCTTACCAATGTCTAGTTACATTACAAATGAGCACATCAGAAAAGGAATTATAGTTGTGAGGAAATCACAGATAACCCTGGGAACATTTCCTGTGCCACCACCCCTGGATGATATTCAGAATGTTGTTAGGAAGAAAAATGCATCATGACTATTAAAACATTATTATCATAGTAAGTTAGTCCCAGAATTATTGAGCATTTACATATTGTAAGATCTACTCTGTTTTTGCTGGAATACCCTTGGGATGTGTGCAGCGAAAGGGGTTGTCATCACCCTTCTAATGTTGTGGGAATTGTGTACTTGAGGCCACTTGTGTTGGAAACCTCGCGGAGCATGGGTGGGGACCCCTCTGATGGGGCCCAAGAGGTAGAATGCTTGAGACACTCTTCCTGTACAATCAGAAGCCGACCTCTCCCACCCAGAGCAACTTCACATACACTAGTCTAAAGTGTCGTCTGTTTTTCCAAAGTTGACAGATAACATCTTACACAGCATGTGAACCAACTTTTTCTCTAAACAAAATTTCAAGTTGTTAAACATCTGTCTTTACTGGCAGACGTGTTTTCTTTTTTCCAACAAAACCATGGGAAAGAAATATTTCATGGGATAAAATAGGAGAAACAAAATTCACTACAACTGAGATATGATTAAAATAGAAAAATGCCATTGAATTCAGTGAATTTAAACTTTAGATGTTCATAAGAAAGAGCAAACAGTCTCCAATTGTCCAGGTCTAGGCATATAATTCTCGTGGGGAGAGGGAGGGGGCAAGTATGGAAATCATAATAAAAGAAGAAGAGGGAGCCTGAAATTTTAGGTCTACTAAATAGAAGGACTGCTTTACAATTTTAGGGGAGGGGGATACTCAAAGCTATCTTTAAAAATTAATATACAAAATATTAGACTTTAAACATATTTGATTTTGTAGCTCTTCCATCACTCTCCCTGACGTCTACCTTTGGCTTCCACCCTCAGTAGATTCCTGTACATTTTCATATTGCAGGTGCCCTATTACCTACCCTCACACTTTCCTCAAAACCATTCCCTACTCCTGTGGTTTTCAGCCCAGACACACACTCATACTCACACATTTATGCACCTAACATTTAAAGACTAGTATCTACACATGAGGAATGACATACTATGCCTTTCTGAGTCTATGTTATTTTATGTCACATAATAAATTCCAGATACATCCATTTTTCCTACACATTTCATAAGTTCCTGTCTCTTTATTTCTGAATACAATTTATTTGTGAGTGTGTTTTACAGTTTCACTGTTCCTTTTTCTTTTGAGGGACATTTACAATGGTTTCATTTTTGTGCTCTTGTGAATAGATCAATAGTCAACATGGATGCATAAGCACCTCTGTGGTAGGGTAGAGAGCTCTTGGGATATTCTCCCAAGGGTACTGTATCTGGGTTTTATTGTAATTATATTTTTAAGTTTTAAAAGCCTCTAGAATAGTTTCAGTAGTGGATGTACCAGTTTACACTTCCTTTCATCATTTAATACGAGGGTTTTTTTTTTGTTTTTGTTTTTCTTTTTTTTCCCCACTTGCTCACCAATATTTGCTATTCTTTATTTACTTGACAACAGGCATTCTGACAGGGATGAGATAAAATTTCAAAATAGGTTTAACTTTCAAAACTGCTTTTCTGTAACATCATATAATAAATAAGTGCAACAATTACGTAGGTTAAAAAAAAATCTAGGAAGGGAGGCAGTTAAGGATTATAAATCCACTTCCACTCCCTTTTTTGCTACTTGATTTCACCTAGTGTTACTTCCTGAGAACTACTTATACAAAACCACAAAGGCTGTTCATTTCATGTTGTGTGGGCTGCCGTTCACCTGTGTAAAAGAACAGTACAAGAATTCAAGACCCTAGACTGAGATGGTCAAGGTTTCAGAAGCAGTTTAGGAGAAAGGTTCCCAACTTGGGCCACATAAAATGTTCTTGAAGAAGCTAAAACAGATCTGGTCCAAGCCCAGGGTGTTGGAGCCACCAGCAGTGGCCATGGAATGCAGGAAGAAAGGTACCCTAGCCCCGATTGCTATGATTGATGAAGGTGGCTTGGAAAGCAGAGCTCCACTTCACAAATATTCACATGCACAAACTACCATCAAAATATGGGGGCAAGCAAGATAAAGGATTTTTGGGGGAGAGATAAGGAAGAGAGACTAGACTAAATTAGATGAAAATTGAAATGTTACCCTGACTGAATGGGGATAGTTTTAAAATGAGCTTAGTGGCTCAAAAATGCTGTCATTGATGTAACTCTGAGATAAGTGAAGCAATCACCAGTGAATATAGACTTTAAAACATGATAAGCATTCTTGACTACTTGGATGAAATCTTTGTCCTAAATGAGCAAGTACTTAGGAGGCACCTTGTTGGCGTAGTGTTCAGCATTCTAAATGTTAATTGGTCCTGTTTGCTGTCTGTTACTTACATTGACTCTGATTGGTTAAATAAAATGCCGAGGCCTGAGAATGGGCAAAAACAGAAAAGGTGGGACTTCCTGAGATTAGAACAGGAAGCCTGTGCTTTAGACAGAGGATTAAGACATTCCAGCCAGGAGCAGCAGGAAGAAGGAGGCAACACCATGGGTTAGAAAAAAGAACCTCATTCCACATGGCCAGGAACATCGTCATATCGTGGATAATGGTAGTCCAAGGGGACGTATGTGAATATGGGGTCATATTTGGGTAATAGAATTACGAGCTAACTTAGATGGGCTAGGATTGCACAATTCAGGCCAAGGCTTGTTAAAATCCACATGGTGTCTGTGTGCTATTTTAAGGATTAATGGCTGCTGAATCAATTAACTATAATATAAATATTGGTAAACAATTTAATTAAATATTTTTCTACAGCACCTGCATAAAAAAATCATAAAAGTTCATTGGTATCTGTAGTCCACACACAATTATGAAATTATTTATGTTTCATTCTCTCTTCTTTTTATGATGAGATGCTGCAGATTGGTAACTTATAAAGAACTTCATCTGTCTTGTGGTTTTAGAGGACAGCATCTGCTAGACATCTGGGTAAGGACCTTCTAGTGGGATCCTACCCTGATATGGACAGCATATTGCAAGCAGAATATTCACCTGCCACCTCAGACTGATTCTTGTTCCTGGGAAGCTTTCTTTCTGCAGTCTACCATGAAGCTGATAACCTTATCTAATCCCAATTGCTTCTCAAAGGAGACACTTCAAAATTTCTTTTTACCAATTTTGGATTCAGTTTTACAGCCCATGAAATTGAGAGGACACACTGAATCCATAGTGATGTAAAATAATGATTACCATTTAAACTCTACTAATTAGAAATTTGGTGATCCTATTTAAATAGCCAAGGACTGTCAAAGCAGAGTATTTAGACTTTTCAGAAAAGTACATTGCACTGTATGTAACTTGTCATGCTTAATTATTTTTTTGAGGACTTGCCCTGCCTAAGGCCCCAATGTCAGTACGCATAGAAAGTGTAGGCTGACAAGCCAGAACACTGCTTGTGTGAACATTAGCAAGGCATGCACTCAAAAATGTCATTTAACTTTTTGCTGCCTAATCTTTAAATGGAGGACTATGATAGCACCTGTTTTGAAGACTTATAAAGATTCAGTTTCAGTGTACCTTAAAACATATTTAAGAATCCTAGTACATATGAGTTTTAAATACAGAAAAGATACACAGACAATTGAATTTTATCTTCATAAATGTTCTAGTTTTCATGAATATCTTCATGCATAATACGAAGCATGCTATTTCTGTGAAGTACTGTTGACTGCTTTCCAAATGTGGACTCGGACAAAAATATGTTTGTCATGATTATCTAGAGAGTCAGAGTTAATTTAGGTGCATGAAGATCTCAGATCTGCAGCTCCAGGATGCAATCTACCACATTATTCTGTCCCTTGATAGTTGGATTCAACAGTGCACAGGGATCAGGCAATTGATCAGGAATTCCTCTGCTTTCCTTTTAGTTCTCATTACAGATGCTCAAAATGAATTTTCTGGGTGGGGGAATATAGCTTAGTGATAGAGCAATTGCCTAATGTATGATTCCCTGGGTTTCTACCCCAGAACACACACACACACACACACACACACACACACACACACACACACACACGCACTCGCATGGGGGGGGAGGAAAAATAAGAGGCATTATTATACTATGTACTTGCTATATCAAGCCTACTGAACATTGTAGCCTAGCTACAAAGCAAACTGCAGAGCACTGTTTCCTCTTGTGATTGTATAACTGAAGGGAAGCTGGTGTTCTCTGCCTCTGACAAGCATCATAGAGTTACTAACCTGAGAAAAGTTCAAATTCAATGTGTGATGCTATTGATGGAAATGGACATCACACCATTAGAGCTGACAAACTGAAAGAGGAATTGTCCTGAATAAAGGACTGTGCATGTTGAGGACAATGGCAGCCAGTGGTGAGGTAGAAGACTCAGCCTATGGCCACCAGGCAAGCTCAGCCACTTACACCCACTGGGACAAACAATGGGTGACTGGCTAATTAAGTCCTCTGTAACACATTTTCCTCTTGGGCTCTCAGAAACAAATCCAGGACATCACAAAGAGAATGTAAATTGGCCTTTGTAGTTTTGCCCTCTGGTATAATTAATTAGCAATCATAATGCAGGTGAGTGCAGGGGAAAGCTATTTACATAATGAAATGTGGTGCATTGTGGAAACAACTTCTTTACTTATTGTACAATAACTGTAGCATCTTTTGAGAAAACTCGTGTTTCAGAATTTGAAGTATGTAGAAGAAAGACATTTCTTTCTCTGTCTCTGTGTCTCTGTTTCTGTCTTTCTCGGTCTCTTTCTCTGTGTCTCTCTGTGCCTGTCACCTCTCTCTCCTTCCACGTTGGGACTTTCTCTCCAACAACTAGACAAAGTGAGGTGGACAAACATTTTCAGAAAGAAGCGATAAAGAGATGAGTCAAGTAATCATCATGGAGACAATATTGGGAGAATGAACAATAACCCCGTGGGAAAGACTTAAGGTGCGGTAGTTTCCACACAACAGGAATTGGAGGACAGACACACTGATGTTGTGCTTGGTTATGCAGCTCTCATACTTCTGTCACATGTCAGAGTCTAATTCACTGAAAAAGATGGAGGACCTTCTAGAGGATGTCTTGCAGATTTCTACAATACAAAACAGAGAAGAAAAATGCCTGCGTCCATAAATAAAGAGCCAACCAGTGGAAAGTTTATTTATATACATACATACATATGTGTGTGTTTATATATATTTTTATGTAGATAAAGAGAATAGAATTAAAACATTAATAGTTATATGATGTTATCACAGCCATGATGGTCCTACTGAAACACCAAGGATAGCAATGTTGTCTGTGCTTAGAGTTTAAGTATGACTTACGAAATAAACTCCAAACCTCCAGGAAGATTAGTTATGAACTGTAGACTAATTGGAGGGCTTTATGAAAAAGTATTCTCTCCTCATAATGAACCCAGCAAAGAAAATGTCTAAAGAAAACAATTGCCGGTGTTATGTTCAGGAAGTTGTCACCTGTGCCAATGAGTTTGAGTGTTTTTCCAGGACTTGAGATCAACAATCAATAAATGGGACCTCATGAAACTGAAAAGCTTCTGTAAGGCAAAGGACACTGTCATTCGAACAAAACGGCAGCCTACAGACTGGGAGAAAATCTTCACCAACCCCACATCTGACACAGGGCTATTATCTAAAATCTACAAAGAACTCAAGAAATTAAATGCCAAGAAACCAAATAATCCAATCAAAAGATGGGGGACAGAGCTAAATAGAGAATTCACAAAGGAGGAATCCCCAATGACTGAGAGACACTTGAAGAAATGCTCAACATCCTTAATCATCAGAGAAATGCAACTCAAGACGACTCTGAGATTCCATCTCACACCTGTCAGAATGGCTAAGTTCAAAAGCTCATATGACAGCACATGCTGGCGAGGGTGTGGAGAAAGGGAAACCCTCCTCCATTGCTGGTGGGGGTGCAGGTTTGTGCAACCACTATGGAGGTCAGTATGGTGATATCTTAGAAAACTTGGAATAGCTTTGCCTCAGGACCCAGCCATACCACTTCTGGGTATACACACAAATGACTCCTCACAGAATCATAAGGAAGTTTCCTCATCTATGTTCATAGCAGCCTTATTTGTAATAGCTAGAAACTGGAAACAACCCAGATGTCCCTCAACCGAAGAATGGATTAAAAAACTGTGGTACAGCTACACAATGGAATATTACTCAACTATCAGAAACAATGAAATTATGCAATTTGCAGCCAAATGGATGGAACTAGAGAAGCTCATCCTGAGTGAGCTAACCAAGACTCAGAAGGATGCACATGGCATCTATTCACTTACAGTAGGATTTTAGCCAAATAGTACAGGATATCTATACTACAACCAATGCACCAAAGGGAACATGGACATAGACTTTTGTTTATTTGCTTGTTTTTTTAGATTTCTCTCCCTGGCAATGAGACACTTCTCACTGGTGGTGCTGCCTTGTAGGCTCCCAGTGTATGAGAAGGCTCTTGGCCCTCATATGACTTCTGAACTTGGGGGGAGGGACTGTTATGTAGGGACACTCCACTCCAGAGGAGTGGGATGGAAGGGTTAGGGGGTAGAGGGTGGGAGGGAGGGGCTGGGAAGGGGGGAAAGAGGACAATATGATGGAGATGTAACCTGAAGCAACAAATAAATAAATTTATTTATTTAAAAAAAAGAAAGAAAACAATTGCCATAGAACAAAAGGAAAGGTGGAGAGTGTCTACGGAACTGTAACAGGAGGCAGTGCCAGTTCACAGCATGGCACAGACTTCTTGCTTCACCTCTAAGAGCACTCCACAACTGGTGACTTTTAACCATTCCAGACCAAGGGGGGAATACATTGTGCTTTTTGAGTGAGTAAATGTTTTTTCCACCACCTAATAGATTTCACCATAAAAGAAATGAGAAAGAAACAGTGGAGGGAGAAAGAACAAAGAAGGAAGGTGATGGAGAGGAGGTGGAGGAAGGAAGTCAGGAAAGCAGGTAAAGAAAAACTGCAGTCTAATCTTATTTACTATATCTGTGTAAAACTCCCTCTCTGAGTAATGTCTGGCTGTGGGTTTCTGCATCTGTTCTCTGCTAGAGGAAGCTTCTTTGATAATGACTAAATATGACACTGACTTATGTGTATAGCAGAATATCATTAGAAGTAATTTTGTTGGTACTTTTTTTTCTCTTGACCAGAGCATTTGGTTTATCCCTAGGTCTTTGGCTTATCTAGTCTTTGGTTCTTGGTTACCCAAGATGTATTGGGTATGCATTCCATGGTGTGTGCCTTAAGACAAAGCAGACATTGGTTGGTTACTCCCATAAATTTTGGAGGGGTGGGTAGAGACTAGAACAAAAGGATCAGGTGGGGAAGGGAAATAGGATCAAGTGAGTGAATTCAAGGAAAGACAGCTGAAATTGAGGAGTATTCGAGGGATGATATGGAAATCTAGTATAGTGGAATCTTCCTAAAGTATATGAAGGTGATCTTAATAATAATGGGGCTATCAAGCCTCAACTGGTCAGTTATTATAGCCAGGTAAGGCTTGTGATGTCTGTATTGATTGCATTCAATTGAATTATTGGCCAAGGGGTCCCCAGGGGATCCCCAAACAACTCAGACTGTTGCCAAGACTATGGGTAGCTCTCTGTAAAATAACAGCAGAGAGCCAATGTTTCCTAGGAAAACACATGCACAATTTATTGAACATAGAGGAGTCAAGCTGGGGCCTACATGGAGACTTTAGCCCTCCATTCTAGTGTCTTTGATGTTGGAAAGTACTCTACAGACTACCAAAAGAGAAACAAACATCAACTTAGTCACAAAACCTTTGACCTACAATTAGTACCTTTCATTATTTTGTTTCTAGACAAGGTGTAATGTAGGTTTGGATTTCTTGGAAATACAGTTTTGTTGAATGAATATGTAAGGACTTCTGGAAAACAGACTCATAAAAGTGGTATACAAAACAGCCTAAAGACTTGTACCTTTGGGGAACACCTGACAGTACTCATGGTCTTGGTCAAGAGGTGTACCCAGGAGAGGGCATAAGGTTGGTAAAGGAGAAAACATTCTGATGCATAATTAGACTATAAAAAGGAAGGCTCAGGAAACTCAAGAGGGCTTTTGCTTGGCATTGCTCATCCTTCCCTCACTTCAAAAGACGCTAGAACAATTGTGGCTGAGGTTGGGTAGAGCTAAGTTTGGGTGTAACCCAGCTATGGTGCCAAAGCTGAGGCCTGAGATATGCCCAGAGACTGCAGTGCCAAGTCAGGGGGTGGCGACTGGCAACGCCAAGGCCAAGAAGAGAAAGGCTGTGGAAAGCACCACCTGCCCTGAGAAAGCCCAGGCAGGCAGAAGAGGCTACAAAGCAAAACAGGCAGGAGTGTGGCATCTGCCCCGGGGTGGGGGTGGGGGGGCTTTGACAGTCTCAGACAGACAGTGGAAGCTGTAGGGGTTAGATAAATTAGATTTAGAAAATATATAGGAGTTTCTGATACTGTCTCTTAATTCGGGGCCTAAGGAGCATTATCAGCATGAAGTCAGCAAAACCAGGAAAGACTTAATAGACTGAAAAACAAGGTTGAAGTCAGGAAAACAGGAAAGACTCAATAGACTTGAAGAAACAAAGTATCTGGCCTGACATTGTTTTCAGCTGCTAAGTGGGCGGAGCCCAAATTAAGCTGAAACAGAGTTCCTCCTATTTAAGGACAGTGCATGGAGCCCAGAAAGAGAAGAGGCCCCTGATGCTAGAGAGCTCCAAGAGTCCTGCTGAAAAAAGGGCTGGCCATTGATGGCCAGCTCTCTCCCTGAAGCAGAAAGAAGCCGGTGAGCAAAGAAAGCCTGAGCAAGACACCAAAAGGCCAAGGACTGGACCCTGTGGCTCAGCTTTTGCCTAGAGGGGTTTGATCTGTCCGATCAGTGGCCTAGGGGAAACTGTGCCTGGCTTTAAGGACTGAGGCAGAGCAGTGGAGTTCCTGATTCAAAAGAAGTTGGCCTGCAGATGGCTGGGGTCTCCCACAGAGAAGAAAGCATGAAGTCTTATTTAAGGTGAGACTGCAAAACCAACTTACCCTGACGAACCTGCATCTGAGAGATCCAGAAAAAGGACTGCTAAGTACGTTCAAGAATCTACAACAAAGACTGTGTTCCGGACGACTGAGGACCTGCCCCAGAGACTGTATCATTCTAAAAGGCTATGAAAGTAGTTGTTATAATTATCAATAGGTTTAGTGGATAGGTTAAAGGGATTGTAGGAATTTATAGGATTAATAGTTAAGAAATTGTTGGTGTTTGTTATAATTGAATTTAGTAATAAATAAATAAGTGTTAAATAATAATTTAAAAGTTCGGTTACAGGTGGCGCCCAACATGGGGAGGCATTATGGGTAATTTTATTTTCAAAACTATAGAGAAAACTGCAGATTTTGAAACTATGCTGCCAGTTGTTGACAATATGGCAATGTTTAATGCTGACCTCTACACTGTTTTTCAATAAGACCGAATGTTTTATGCTGTTTACTTTTTTTTATTTTATTGGTTTGTCATAAGGAAGACGTCTGTTACACAATTAAAAGTTATGGAAATGCAGATTGAGGAGCTTAAGAAAATTCTGGCAGGGCAGGTGACTGGAACTGAGAAAATGGCAAGTTCTTTTCTAGCTAGGTCTCCACAGTCGCCGCATGTACCAGTAGAAAAGCCGCCACGTGTGCCAGTAGGAAACCAGGTAGGTAATGGTGCTAATGTGGAACCAAGTGCACCCCCAGAGGAGCTGCATGGTACTGCACAATCACCATCAGCTTTTCCAGTTATGTTTCAAATTAGGCCTGATAATAATGGTCAGCTCAATCAGGAATGAACATGGCGTCCAATAGACATTTTGGATTTAAAAAGATTTAAGGAGTCTATTTTCTCTTATGGAATGCACTCATCATTCGTTAAACAGATGCTAAATAATTGGGCTATACAAAATAGAGTCATTCCCCAAGATTGGAAGGGACTGATATCAGCTGTGCTAGAAGGTAGCCAGCAATTACAATGGTTGTCATGGTGGAGACATGAAGCCACAAAATTAGAGCAGCAAAATATGGCAAGGGGAATAAATGTCACAACCCACCAAATGCTTGGTGAGGGACCTTATGCTGACATACGGTTACAGACTCAATTTGAAGATGTTGTCATCGAACAATGTCGTGTTGCAGCTCTGAGGGCCTGGGATATGGTGGCTGAGGCTGGGAAAAGGTTTACTTCATTTACCAAGATAATACAAGGTCCTCAGGAAACCTTCTCAGACTTTTTAGGGAGATTGACTTCAGCTGTGGAGAGAGATGTAGATAACCCTGATGCCAAACAGGACTTGATAAATGCCTTGGCATATGAAAATGCAAATGCTGAATGTCAAAGGGCAATTAGGCCATTGAAAGCTCGAGGAGCCCCAGTAGATGAATGGATAAGAGAAACAGCTGATATTGGTTTTCAAGAGCATCAGACTAATGTCGTAGCACAAGCAGTTGCTAGGGGTCTTAATGAATGCTTTAAAAATGGTGAACTTGGTCATTTCCAAAGATATCGTAATGCTGAATCCTCCAGAACTCGAAATGATAGGTGCCTGGACTCTGCAGAACATGGTCATAGAAGGGAATGAACGGCTTTTAATGGCGAACATGGTCATAGAAGGGAACGAACGGCTTCTAATGGCAATAGAAGGTTAAGGTCTCCAGGATTTTGTACTCGTTGTGGAAAAGGTAAACACTGGTCCCGGGATTGTAGAGCTCAAACGGATGTCAGAGGTAACCCCTTGCCGGGAAATGAGGGAAGGGGCCTACTGGTTCAGGCCCCCCAAAACAATGTGAACCGTCGTCCATCATCCAACAAGAGGGAAACAAACAGGCAGGAAGAACAAAATTAACTCTTGCTGATCTTTTACAGGCTACTGAAGGTACTACAGTTTTAGATTTGACCACAGATCAATCTAAAACATTATCCAAAACAGATGAATGTTATATGTTAACCACTGGTATCTATGGTCCTTTTCCATCAGGGACAATAGGATTAATATTTGTAAAAAATGGATTAACTTGTCAAGGATTCTTTATTCATCCAGGTATTATAGATGGAGACTTCAAGGAAGAAATTAAAATTATGACATCCATATGGAAAGAGATGCAATTAATGCAGGGGACAAAATTGCCCAACTGCTGCTGTTTCCTTACACCAAGGGCAAGGTTGTTCCAATAGACAGAACAGGAGCAGTCGAAAATAGTGGAAAACGTGTGTATTGGCAAACAATGGTGAGTGATACGAGACCAAAATTAAAAATACAAATGAATGGTATTGAAATAGAAGGATTGCTTGACACAGGAGCAAATGCCACTGTCCTTTCACATGAGTCTTGGAATTCAAACTGGAAACTTCAAAGGTTTCCTACACATTTTATAGGAATTGGTAAATTATCACATGTAAAACAAAGTGTACGATGGCTTAACTGTGTGGGACCAGAAGGGCAAACAGGGAAGTTGAGACCTTATGTGGCTGATGTACCCATAAATTTATGGGAAAGGGATCTCTTACAACAATGGGGTACTCAAATTAATATTCCTACAATGCCAGAAATAACAAATGATGAAATGATGGATGCTTTTGAGGAAGGTATTGATATGCATACTCAACAACAATTGCAAGCAATGTCTAGTGTCCAAACACAGGACACCCCAGACATTGAGATTATAGATACTTTTGAGGAAGATATTGATGTGAGTACTCAACAACTGCAAGCTATATCTAGTGTCCAAACACAGGACACCCCAGGTATCGAGTTTCCAAATTTATACTAGGGTCCACTGCTGAAATTCCAACAGCCCTACCCTTGAAATGGCTATCAAATAAACCAGTGTGGCAAGAGCAGTGGCCCATAACAAAGGAAAAATTGGAGGCTCTTGAGCAATTGGTAAAAGAACAGCTGGAGGCTCGTCATATAGAAGAGTCTACCAGCCCATGGAATTCTCCTGTGTTTGTGGTAAAAAAAGAAATCGGGTAAATGGAGAATGGTAACAGATTTAAGAGCTGTGAATAGAGTAATTCAACCTATGGGTCCTTTGCAGCCTTTACCTTCTCTGTTACCAAAGTCATGGCCTTTAATAGTAATTGATTTAAAAGACTGCTTTTTCTCAATTCCATTACATAAGAATGATAGGGAAAGGTTTGCCTTCTCTGTACCTACTCTTAATAACAGTAGGCCAATCAAGAGGTATTGTTGGAATGTACTTCCACAGGGAATGTTGAATAGTCCAACTCTGTGTCAATATTTTGTACAAAAACCATTAGAAATAATGCGTAAGCAGTTTCCTCGATCTATTATCTATCATTATATGGATGATATTTTGTTGGCAGATTCTGATGTAGTTGTTTTAGAGAACTTATTTAAGGAAATGCAAAGAATTCTACCACTATGGGGGTTAAAAATTGCTGCTGAAAAAATACAAAGAGGAGATTCAATCAACTATTTGGGTTATAAAATAAGTCAACAGAGAATAAGATCGCAAAAGGTACAAATCCGTGGAGACCAATTGAAAACTCTTAATGATTTTCAAAAATTAATGGGAGATATAAATTGGCTAAGGCCTACCCTTGGTTTAAGTACTCATGAGTTAAGTAATTTGTTTCAAACATAACAAGGGGATTCAAATATAAACAGTCCAAGATGTTTAACTGCTAAGGCGGAAAAGGAATTAATGTTGGTAGAACAAAGATTGCAAGATGCATACATAGATCGAATTAATCCCCAACTTGATTGTATTTTTGTCATTTTACCATCAACTCATTCTCCTACAGGTCTTATTATGCAACGGGAAGATAGTATTATGGAATGGATTTTCTTACCACATAAACAAAGTAAAAAATTAAAGACATACATAGAAAAGATATCTGAATTAATTGTAAAAGGTAGAATAAGACTACGTCAATTATCAGGAATGGACCCGGCTGAAATAGTAGTGCCTCTTACTAATGCTGAGATTATGTCATTATGGGTAATCAATGAAGATTGGCAAAGAGCTTGCAGTAATTATTTGGGAGAAATTAATAACAAATTTCCAAAAAGCAAACGTACACAATTTATAAAAAGAACTAATTGGATTCTTCCTCGTATTGTAAAGGGAACACCAATTCCTGATTCACCAACCTTCTATACTGATGCTAATAAGATGGGAATGTCAGGTTATAAGACAGACAAAATCAGCAAGGTAATCAAAAGTCCATATACCTCAGTTCAAAAAGCAGAATTGTATGCAATCCTTATGGTATTATTAGATTTTCCAGAGTCTCTTAACATAATTACAGATTCTCTATATGCAGAAAGAGTTGTGTTGCACATAGAAACTGCTGAATTTATTCCTGATAACACAGAATTAACTTCTTTACTTATACAATTGCAACAGGTCGTCAGAGGTAGAAATAATCCATTATATATAACCCATATTCAATCCCATACAGGTTTGCCAGGTCCACTGGCACAAGGAAATGAGGAAATTGACCAGTTACTCATAGGAAATGTGTTGGAAGCCTCAAAATTTCATCAGAAACATCATGTTAACAGTTCAGGTTTAAAGAAAAAATTCTCTATTACCTGGCAACAAGCCAGGGAAATAATTAAAAAATGTCCTACGTGTTCTCTGTATAACCAAATTCCATTACCTGCTGGTAGTAACCCTAGAGGTACTAAAAAGAATGAAATCTGGCAAATGGATGTTTTTCACTTTGCAGAATTTGGAAAACAAAGGTACGTACATCATACCATTGATACATACTCTGGGTTTCAATGGGCAACTGCTTTAAGTTCTGAAAAAGCTGATTGTGTTATTGCACATTTGTTAGAAATAATGGCATTTATGGGTGTACCTGCACAAATTAAGACTGATAATGCTCCTGCATATGTATCTAATAAGATGAAGCAATTCTTTGCATATTATAATATAAAACATGTTACTGGTATACCACACAATCCTATAGGACAAGCAATTGTAGAAAGAGCTAATCGTACCTTAAAAGAGATGCCTTTTAAACAAAAGGGGGAATTAAAGAATCCCAGGGATTGATTACACAATGCATTGCTAACTTTGAATTTCCTAAATGTTGGTGAAAAGGCTACCACTGCAGCTGAGAGACATTGGGTTATACAAAAAACTGAGGAATTAAATCAATCAATATGTTATAAGGATATGTTAACTTTAGAGTGGAAACCTGCAATGGTTTTAAGATGGGGATGTGGTTATGCCTATGTGTCTACAGGGAATGAAAAAATGTGGTTACCAACAAAACTTATAAAGATTAGATCTGACCAGGGAGAACCTCCCATTAGCTGAAATATGAATGTCTTCGCATGGTAAGAATATTTTATTAAGTTTATGGTGTTAATGATATTCCAATCTTTTATCCAGGATGGACAGAGTTTATGCCTTAAAATGGACTTACAAAGTTGTTCTATGCCTTCCATTTGCTCAAATTTAGAGCAAAAATTTATTTTCAGAGCCAAGGACTGAATGACAATAACAACAAGACAAATGGGCCAGAAGATTCAACCTAACATACTGCTTCAATCACTGTTTTCTTAAAAACTTTGCATGCAAATCATTTTTAAAAGCGCTAATCCAAAAAATGATCGATCTTACAGAGACTGGACAATAAAAGCTATAGGTAACTTTCCCGAGAATTGGCCAATATCTCAATTTTTGAAGGGTATCCGAAAATATTTACACTCCATTCCCAAAAGATGGGTTGGAAGTTTTTTGTGTGTGTTATGTTATGTGTTGTGATTGTTTGTTGTCGTCTGGAATGAATGGATATATGTTATGTGTTGTGAAATGGATTTGAGGATTTTCTTTTTCCCCTCATTCTATTTTTTTGTCTCTTTTATTATAAAAAGCTTAAGATTATTTTGTTATATTGGTAGAAAATTAAGATTCTGTTTATTGATGCAAGTTTAAAAATGTTTTGTATGTAATAGAAAGTAAGTTTATTGATAAGAATTCAAAATGTTTTGTTTGCTTTAATGTCTTTTGTCAAAAGAAGTAAATACAACTATGTATTGTGAGAAGTTTAAGGTTATTTTAACACTTGATTTAATGTATATTGATAAAAATTTAAAGTTAGTTTGTGTATTGTACATAGACAATTTATTTACATTGTATATGTAGATATTATGTGGATTAGTTTTTATTTTACTAGAAGGGAGATATGTAGGGGTTAGATAAATTAGATTTAGAAAATATATAGGAGTTTCTGATACTGTCTCTTAATTCGGGGCCTGAAGAGCATTATCAGCATGAAGTCAGCAAAACCAGGAAAGACTTAATAGACTGAAAAACAAGGTTGAAGTCAGGAAAACAGGAAAGACTCAATAGACTTGAAGAAACAAAGTATCTGGCCTGACATTGTTTTCAGCTGCTAAGTGGGCGGAGCCCAAATTAAGCTGAAACAGAGTTCCTCCTATTTAAGGACAGTGCATGGAGCCGAGAGAGAGAAGAGGCCCCTGATGCTAGAGAGCTCCAAGAGTCCTGCTGAAAAAAGTGCTGGCCATTGATGGCCAGCTCTCTCCCTGAAGCAGAAAGAAGCCGGTGAGCAAAGAAAGTCTGAGAAAGACACCAAAAGGCCAAGGACTGGACCCTGTGGCTCAGCTTTTGCCTAGAGGGGTTTGATCTGTCCGATCAGTGGCCTAGGGGAAACTGTGCCTGGCTTTAAGGACTGAGGCAGAGCAGCAGAGTTCCTGATTCAAAAGAAGTAAGTTGGCCTGCAGACGGCTGGGGTCTCCCACAGAGAAGAAAGCATGAAGTCTTATTTAAGGTGAGACTGCAATAACCAACTTACCCTGACGAACCTGCATCTGAGAGATCCAGAAAAAGGACTGCTAAGTGCGTTAAAGAATCTACAACAAAGACTGTGTTCCTGACGACTGAGGACCTGCCCCAGAGACTGTATCATTCTAAAAGGTTATGAAAGTAGTTGTTATAGTTATCAATAGGTTTAGTGGATAGGTTAAAGGGATTGTAGGAATTTATAGGATTAATAGTTAAGAAATTGTTGGTGTTTGTTATAAGTGAATTTAGTAATAAATAAATAAGTGTTAAATAATAATTTAAAAGTTCGGTTACAGGAAGCACCACCCCAAGTGGAAGTGAGGCAGCGGCCATCACAATGCCAGAGCCAGATGACCACTGCTGCTGTCTGCTGTGTTCCTCATGTAAGACTGCTGACCAGTTGCCCCCAAGGACCTGTGCCAGATGCTATCTTGGTCTCCTTTCTAGGTGCTAGGGTTGGTTGGTTGGAAGGTGGTTAGAATTATTAATGAATCGTTTAAAAGTTGCGGCTACAATAAGGTCTCCTTGAATTGTAAAAGCTAGTCAGGAACTGAAGATCCTCATGCCTAGTATCAAGTGCTTGAATAACAGGAATGTACCACTGTGCTTGGCTGCAAATATCATGATTTAAGAAACAAAGCACTTAATAAAGCTGGAATTGACAGATACAACTTCACAGTTGCACACAGCGATAGCCATCATTTTATTTCACATGGAGACACATAGCAAAACTCAGAACAAGACAAAGCATCACCTTACACAATGCATAAAGCCTTTATATCATGGATATATAAAAACTTCTAAAAATGTTAAACTGTAAATCCAATAGCTCTATAAAAATTGAGCTTGATTTTCTATAATTCTAGCATAATTTGAGGTTGAAATGGTAGTAAAATATTTTCTACAGTTTAAAAAGTAGTGGTGAAGTGAGACAAACTTATAGAAGGAGCCATGTTTAAAAAGCTGTAAGTGACGTATAAGTGCCTCCATGTGACTTACAGTGAGGTCAACCCAGACTAAGAACCAGGCTTATATTCTATTTCTCACTCGTCAGCTTGAAAGTTCTCCCAAGTTTGCTGTGTATACTGATTCAGTAGCCGGTGTTGAACTACATTCCACCAAGAATATAAGGCCTCTATACCAAAACTCCATCCTTGGTGCCAGGTCGAGAAGACACTAAGAACAATCAGCTTCAGACAACCAGATGGCTAAAGGTCAGCGAAAAAAAATTTGACAAAAATCAGGGAAATATGACTCCAACAAAATACAGCAATGCTAATACAGCAAATCCTGACCATCCCACTACAACTGAAACACATGAAAATGATGACAAATCTATACTTAGGAAAATTATAGAGTCCTTACAAGAAGAAATTAAATCCCTGAAAGAATATGAAGAATCCTCAAATTTACAAATGAAAGCAATGGAGAATAGCATTAGAGACCTTCAAGACAACTCAGCCAAATATGAATGGGAAAGAGACAAAGCTATGGCAGGTTTGAAAGATTGGCAGACCAAGGCATATAAGTTGGAGCAGGAAACATGCAAAATGTATAAAAGTGATCAAGACTTGAAATTGGAAATGGAAGCAATAAATAAAACACAAGCAGAGACAATTCTGGAGGTGGAAAACTAAGGGAAAAGTACAGGAACTACAGACATGAGTATCAAAAATAGGATACAAGAGAGGGAAGACAGAATCTCAGGTGTGGAAGATTCAGTTAAGAAATCAGTACAACAACCAAAGAAAATGAGAAATCTAAAAGAGTTCTCACGCACAACATCCAAGAAATCAAGGACTCAATGAAAAGATGGAACCTAAGAATTATAGACATAGATGAAAGAGAAGACTCCGACTCCAAGGTCCAGGAAACATCTTCAACAAAATCATAGAAGAAAACTTCCCAAACCTAAAGAAAGAGATGCTGATAAAATTCCAAGAGGCTTACAGAACTCCAAATAGATTAGATCAGAAAAGAAATTCCTCTTGCCACATAATAATTGAAACTCCAAATGTACAGAACAAAGAAAGAATATTAAAAGCCGTAAGAGGAAAAGGTCAAGTAATATAAAAGGGCAGTCCCATCAGAATCATACCTGACTTCTCCTCAGAAACTCTAAAAGCCAGAAGGGCCTGGACAGATGTCCTACAGACCTTAAGAGAACATAGGTGTCAGTTCAGACTACTATACCCAGCAAAACTTTCTATCAGCATAGATGGAGAAAACAAGATATTCCATGACAAAACCCAATTTAAACAGTGTCTATCCATAAATATATCCAGCTATACAGAAGATCCTGGAAGGAAAATTCCAACCCAGATAGATATCTGCACCCAAGAAAATAGAGGAAGCAAAAAACCCCACTCCAGCTAAACCAAAAGAAACATACAACCACCACCTATATCAAAATAACAAGAAATAACAACCGTTGGTCATCAATATCCCTCAACATCAATGCACTCAACTCCCCAATAAAAAGCCACAGATTTATAGAATGGATTCATAAACAAGACCTATCATTTTTGCAGTTTACAAGAAATGCATCTCACTAACAAAGATAGACTCTACCTCAGAGTAAAGGGCTGGGAAAAGGTATTACAAGCAAACGGTCCCAGGAAGCAAGCTGCAGTAGCGATCCTAATATCAAATAAAATAGACTTTTAACTGAAGTTAATCAAAAAAGATAGGGAAGGGCACTACATATTCGTTAAAGAAAAAGTTCATTAGATGACATCCCAATACTGAATATCTATGCCCCAAATACAAGGGCACCCACATTTGTAACAGAAACTCTTCTAAAGCTTAAACCACACATCAATTCCCACACATTAGTAGAGGGAGACTTCAATGCCCCACTCACAACAATGAACAGATCATCGAGACAGAAACCAAAAAGAGAAATAATGAGATTAACAGAGGTCATGACCCAAATGGACCTAACAGATATCTACAGAACATTTCACCCAAACAAAAAAGAATACACCTGCTTTTCAGCACCGCATAGAACTTTCTCCAAAATTGACCATACAGTCAGACACAAAGCAAGCCTCAGTAGATACAAGAAAATTGAAATAACCCCTTGTATCTTATCAGAGATAAGGATTAAAGCTGGACTTTAACAACACCAGAAATAACAAGAAGCCTACACATTCGTGAACAACTCTCTACTCCATGACCACTGGGTCAGACAACAAATAAAGAAGGAAATCAAAGACTTCTTAAAATGTAATGAAAACGAAGGCACAACATACCCAAACCTATGGGACACAATGAAAACAGTGCTACAAGGAAAGTTAATAGCGCTAAGTGCCTTCAAGAAGAAAATTGCGACAGCTTATATAAGCAACATAACAGCAGAATTGGAAGAGCTACAAAAAAGAAGCAAACACTCCCAAGAGGAGCAGATATCAAGAAATGATCAAACTCAGGGCTGAAATTAACAACTTAGAAACAAAAAGAACAATACAAAGAATCAACTAAACTAAGAGTTGTTTCTTTGAGAAAATCAACAAAATAGACAGACCCTTAGCCAAACTAACAAAAAGGCAGAGGGAAAAATACCCAAATCAGGAAAATCAAAAATGAAAAGAGAGAAATAACAACAGACATCGAAGATCCAGGGAATTTTTAGGTCTTACTTCAAAAATCTGTACTCCACAAAATTTGAAAATCTAAGCAAAATGGGCAATTTTCTTGATAGATTCCACTCACCAAAGCTAAATCAAGACCAGGTTAACAGATTAAATAGTCCTATAACCTGTAAGGAAATAGAAACAGTCATTAAAAATCTCCCATACAAAAAAAGCCCAGGACCAGATGGTTTCAGCACAGAATTCTACTAGACCTTCAAACAAGAGCCAATACCAATACTCTTCAAACTCTTCCACAATATAGAAACAGAAAGAACACTGCCAAACTCATTGTATGAGACCATTGTCACACTGATACCTAAGCCACACAAAGACCCAACAAAGAAAGAAAATTTCAGACCAATTTCTCTCATGAATGAACATTTTCCCTCATAGATGCAAAAATATTTAATAAAATACTGGCAAACCGAATCCAAGAACACATCAAAAGTATCATACACCATGATCAAATAGGTTTCATCCCAGGAATCCAAGGGTAGTTCAACATATGGAAATCCATCAATGTAATTCACCATATAAACAACCTGAAAGAAAAAAAATTACATGATCATCTTGCTGAAAAAGTATTTGACAAAATCCAATACCCCTTCATGCTAAAAGTTCTCTAGAGAGCTGGCTTACAAGGACCATACCTAGAAATAATAAATGCAATATATAATATAGCAAGCCAGTAGCCAACATCAAATTAAATGGAGAGAAACTTAAAGCATTTCCTCTAAAATTAGGGACAAGGCAAGGATCCCACTCTCCCCACATCTCTTCAACATAATACTTGAAGACCTAAGCCAGAGCAATAAGACAATTAAAGGAGATCAAGGGTATACAAATTGAAAGGAAGAAGTCAAACTATTCCTATTTGCAGATGATATGATAGTATACATAAGTGAACCCAAAAATTCCACCAGAAAACTAATACAACTGATAAACACATCAGCAAGTTGGATGGATACAAAATTAACTGAAAAAAAAATCAGAAGCCCTTCTTTATGAGAGAGAGAGAGAGAGAGAGAAAGTAGGGAAACAACACTCTTCACAATAGCCACAAACAATATAAAATACCTGGAGGTAACCTGGAGCTAACTCTAACCAAGCAAGTAAAGATTTGTATGACAAGAACTTCAAGTCCTTGAAGAAAGAAATTGAAGAGGACATCAGAAGATGGAAAGATCTCCCATGCTCATGGAAAGGTAGGATCAACTTAATAAAAATGGCCATCCTACCAAAAGTAATATACAGCTTCAATGCAATTCCTATCAAAATACCAACACAATTCTTTACAGACCTGGGAAAAACAATTCTCAGCTTCATATGGAATAACAACAACAACAACAAAAAAAACCCAGAATAGCTAAATCAATCCTGTACAATATCTAGAGGTATCACCATCCCAGATTTCAATTTATACCACAGAGCAATAGTAATAAAAACAGTATGGTAGTGGTACAGAAACAGACCAGTTGATCAATGGAATTGAATTGAAGACACAGAAACAAACCCACACACCTATGGTCACTTAAGTTTTGACAAAGAAGTCAAAAGTATACAATGGAAAAATGAAAGCATCTTCAACAAATGGTGCTGGTCTAACTGGATGTCGACTTGTAAAAGAATGAAATTAGACCCATACTTATCACCTTGTACAAAACTTAAGTCCAAGTGGATCAAAGACCTTAACATAAGGCCGGTCACACTAAATCTACTAGAAGAGAAAGTGGGGAAAACCTCAAACTCATTGGCATAGGTGACAACTTCCTGAAAGAACACCAACAGCTTAGGCTCTAAGACTAACAATCAATAAATGGGACCTCATGAAACAAAAGCTTCTGTAAGGCAAAGGATACTGTCATGCTAACAAAATGGCAACCTAGAGATTGGGAAAAGATCTTTAATAACCCTAGATCCAACAGAGGGCTAATATCCATAATTTACAAAGAACTCAAAAAATTAAATGTCAAGAAAGCAAATAATCCAATCAAAAAATGGGGAGCAGAGCTAAACCCAGAATTCACAAAAGAGGAATCTAAAATTGCCGAGAGACACTTCAAGAAATACTCAACATCCTTAATCATCAGAGAAATGCAACTCAAGACAACTCTTAGATTCCATCTCTCCCTGTCATAATGACTAATATCAAAATCTCAAATGACAGCACATACTGGTAAGGTTGTGGAGAAAGGGAAACACTCCTCCATTGCTGGTGGGAGTGCAAACTTGTACAACCACAGTGGAAATCAATCTGGCAATATATTAGAAAACTTGGAATATCTCTGCCATAAGACCCAGCCATACCACTTCTGGTTATACATCCAAATGATTCCTTACCAAACCACAAGCACATCTCCTCTATGTTCATAGCAGCCTTATTTGTAATAGCTAGAAACTGGAAACAACCCAGATGTCCTTCAATGGAAGAATAGATAAATAAAACTGTGGCACATTTACACAGTTGAATACTACTCAGCTATCAGAAACAAGGAAATCATGCAATTAACAGCCAAATGGATGGAACTAGAAAAGCTCATCCTGAGTGAGCTAACCCAGACTCAGAAGGATGCACATGGCATCTATTCACTTATAATCGGATTTTAGACATATAGTACAGGATAAGTATACTACAACCAATGCACCAAAGGGAACAGGAACAAAGACTTTGTTACCTGTTAATGAGACACTTTGCCCCAGTGGTGCTGCCATGTAGGTCCCCATACATGAGGAAGCTCTTAGCCTTCATATGACTGCTGAACTGGGGCGGGGGTGGGGGGAGGGAAGAACTGCTGATATGTAGGAACATTCCACTCCAGAGGAGTAGGGTAGGGGGGAGAGGGGTATTCAAGGTCTAAGAAGATGTTTTTTTAGTTGGTATGCTCCTTTATAATGGAGGGTTAAGGATTAACATCGCTGACCAATTAATGACAATATTAATACTAGTAAATAATTAAATCAGTTATTTTTACAGTATGCTGCTAAAGAAATCATGAATTGGGGCCAGAGAGATGGCTCAGAGTTCATGAAGTGAAGAGAACACACTGCTTTTTCAGTGGTCCTGAGTTCTCTTCCCAGCACCCACATCTGACAGTTCATAACTGCCTATTAACTCTGGCTCCAGGGAAACTGCCACTCTCTTCTGGCTGTTGTGGGCACTACAGTGATATGTACACCTACCCACCCTGTTCCCAACAAACATTTGTATACAGAATTAAAGATAAAAAAAAATCATTTAGAAAAGAAGTTAGGACTAAACATGTAATTTCATTTATCACAAGTAAGAATGTAAAAGAAAAATAACTGAGATGAGCAATATCTAGAAACATTGCTTATGAATTTATCATCTGGTCAGGTAGGAAAAGTTCTGAGAACCAACCAAAGCAAAGTACAAAAAAATTATAAAGAAATTTAATGTCATACACGACAAAAGCAAAAAGTAAACTGGAAAAAAAAAAACCCTGGACTGTTAGGGGCTGTGAAATAAAATATGGTAAAGTCAAGGACTGAAGTATCAAAAACTATAAAGGGAGTGAGGATTGTAAAATGATGTTTTATAAACAGGAAAAAATGAGGCAAAGAATGAGTCTACAAAGTACAATAGAATAAATTCAGGATATATTTTTGGAAATGAAAAAAATTAAATACAATATAATGAAAAGTCCATAAGTAATTACTCTTATTAACTTGTTAATAAGATCCCAGTTTGCCTGCCCCTTCTCTGTTAAGGTCTCCCCGTCATTCTTCTTCTGTGCTTTGCACATTACTCTGAAGCCCTTGTCTTCTTGGAATTCTTTTAGAGTATGGTCTCTTGTGAGGAACATCAAAATTTTTCACAACTTTTGTTTGCAATAAGCAACTCTAAGAACATTGTAGGATTGAAGATCGTGTATTAGGAAAATTCTATTGTAAATGTACTTCAGTTTCACGAATGTCTTAGAATAAAAAGCATCAAAGATATTGGTAGTTTTGTATCCAAATAAGTCCTTGTTGTTATGATGCCACAAAAAGTATGCTGCTTCCTCACTCTAGTCACTTTTGCTGGAACATTTAGAATGAGCAATCTTCCGAATACAAATATTTGAGATGACCATTCCGGTTTTCTGAAGGAAAAGTAAATTTCACAGGCAGCAATGTGCACTGGAAACATCAGATTGGCATTTGGCCTGATGGAAAGGCTAACCCTCAGATATTGCCATGTTTCTGTTGGGCCTCAATAGAAGCTACTTCACATTGGATCTTCTGACATGCTGAATATTTTGAAGGGAAGGAAATTAGGTTCCCAGTAACAAGATGTCTGCCCTCAGCTTCTCCAACCCTCATTTCCCCCTCCCTGTCCTTTCCTTAAGTGAGTCATAGAAACTAGAGCTCTCCCTGAAAACAACCAGGTGACCCAAAAGGACCTCTTTTCCCTTCTTAAGGTCTTTACATGACATGTATCCAACTCTATACTTTGGGAGGGATGGTATTGAGAAGACCCTGAACTTGCTGAGCCATACTACTCCCGGTAGGATATTACTCTTAGAACATTCCTGTCCTGGTTAGCTTCAATTACCAACCCATTGTCACCTGAGGAGAGAATCTCAATTGGGGGGATTGCCTGGATCAGATGTCTATGGCCATGGATGAAGGACTGTACTGTTAATTGCTATGGGGGGGGGGAGAACTAGTCCTCTTTAGATAGCACCATCCCTAGGAAGGTAGGTCTGGGTTGTATAAGAAAGCTAGTTGTACATGAATCTGAGAGCAGTCCAAAAAGTAGCATCCCTTTATAGCATTTGCCTCCAGATTCCTGCTTGAGTCTGCTCTGACACCCTCAAAGATAGATTGTAGCTTGTTAGCTGAAACAAACCTTTTCCTCTGCTGAGCTGCTTGAGTCAAAGCATTTTATCACAGCAAGTAAAGGAAATCAAGACAATGTTCTTCAGTCAGGCCACATTTCTACAGTTATCCATTCTTCATGGAATCTACATGAAGTTTACATGTAGATTCATGTAGGTTACAAATAATTTTCCCTATATCACTTTTTTCATTTTAGAAAGCTCCTGTGTCATATAAAATGTTGTTAAATAAATATGTCATTTTCTGTTTTGAACATGTCCTTTGTGTTGGAGTTAACGCTGGTGGTGGATGGAGAGATAAGATGTCCTTTGTACCCCTACATCCCTAAAGCCTCATGCCATGGTTGGCACATGTTGGATAAATGATTTTGAATTTTTGAATGAATACTATCTCAAGGAGAGCCATTGATATGTTTTATTTTCTACTAGGTAAACCTTTCCTACTAAATACTTCTGACTATACATTAAAAGTGACAGAATAACATCTTTGCAGCAGAATTTCTTTCTTCATTCAATACTAAATAAATGACTAGAACTGACTCTCAACCTACTGAGATTTATCTTAATCATGTCAAGTTAGGAGGCATATGACAGGTCTCCATTTGGAAGAGATGAAGCAATGAGGAGTTGAAGTAACATTTTAATGATATAGAACTATAATTACATGTTGTACATGGTTGCACATAATGTGTTATAATCTCATCTAGCATGTAACATAATCCATGTGTCATACAACTCACCCACAGCTTGAACATATTCACAGACATGTGAAGAAACTACTATCGCAGTGAGTCTTAGAACATTTGCATAACCCTACAAAGAATTTTTAATTGCTCTTAAGAATAAACAACATATGTGACACTATCCAGTGGGCCTGTATGGAAGGAGGATGACAGCAGGCAGCCAGTGTACAAACTCTCTTAGAATGTGTTTGACTTTACCATCTACAACAGTTCATACATCAGCTTCTTCAGCCTTTCAGCCCGTCAGCACCACTGACTCACCAGGGATGCTGTGGGCCTTTAGCACTGAGCTGAGACTGCTGAGACATCCAGCTTCTTGGATTGACCAACTGTTACATTCCTGGCTTCCGCAGCATGTAGATGGCCATTACTGGACTGCCCATATCATGCAAACCAACCCAATTAGCCCCCATTTACCATACACATATACACTCTATTGGTTCTATTCCTCAGTAACCCCCTGATAGCACATTTCTAAATAAATAGAAGACCATGTAGGTGAGAGAACATTTCTAGTTCATTTCTACCATCTGAAATTTTTCTTTTTTCTTACTAGTCTTGTGCTCATTGGCATAAGGTTTGTGACAAAATATTCAGGACTAAGGAGTTTGTCATATCCCAGACTTGGGAAAATCATACAGGCCCAGTGCATGGCCCTGAGGTAGCAGTGTTTACTGCAGACAATAACAAACATGACAAGCAATGTGCCATCCTGACATTGTCACTTCTGGTCCCTGAAAATGCAGGCTGAGCATTAGCCCCAAGGCCAGTTCCCACAAGTCCACTGCCGAATAATTTGAATAAACCCAGGAAAGTTTATAATACTTGTTGTGGCTGAAAACTCTCTTTCTCTTGGCAATCTAAATAGACTTTGGAGCATATGAGGATGGACTGTCACTGGCTATGCCAAAAACATATCTTTACTGAAATGGAATCCATTTAGCGTGCAATGCACCCATGGCTGTTAGCATCCTCAAAGAACTGTGAAGCCATCACTGCGGTCTATTTCACAACATGTTGTTGCATAACAGTTTCCTGAGATTGAAACATTCCATTCTGCGGGGAAGCTCTTTAAACAGGGAGGTAAACTACTCCAACAGTTTCAGGAACTGTCTGAAACTAGCCAGAGTCACTAGGCCCCTCCTTTCAAAAGTAAGCAATAAAGCTGCTGAGACTCACTCTCAGAGAATCCAAGCTGCAAAGAAGACTCTGAGACCAGACCAGCTGTCCAGAAGAAAAAAGAACTCAGCTGAGCGTCTTAGAAGAGATTTAGACTTGAAAAGGGCACTCTCCAACCTTTTGAGCTGCCTGCAGATTGTACAGTGAACTCCAGGTTCCCAGGTTTTGTGAGCTGTCATCAATCCTGGGGTAGGCTTTGGTGATGCAGCTGTCTATGAGACATGTTTGTTCCTGTAAGGAAGCCTTCACCCATATTCCAAGTAACCCCAGGAAAACTCATTGGTTCATCGAGTTGGAGTTTGACAGTATCTATACTTTGGTCTGTCATGGGCTCCCTATCTTGGTGAGTACAGCATCTCCAGAAAAAAAAAAAAAAAAATCACACAACAGATGTGTATGGCTACTCCCACCCACAAAAAACAAAACAAAACAAAATAAAACAAACAACAAAACTCTTGTATGCCATAGCTAGCATTCCTGTTATTTATTTCTTTCCCTCCCTCCCTCCCTCCCTCCCTCTTTCCTTCATTTCTCTCCTTCCCTCTTTCTCTCTTTCTTACTAGGGTTGAGATGCCTGTGTTCCCCTGTGAATCATGTAGGAGGTTCTTGAGCTGTGGGTCTTTACCTGGACTCCCTGGTCTTCTGTATGCAGCAAGACACTGTGGGACTACTGGGCCAAATTTTTAGGAACTGTGTTTGATCCTGGTGTAGGACACTGGTGGCCTGGAGTGTGACTCCCAGGAAGTGTAGGTGGACCTAAGTAGTCATAACTCAGTACAGGAAGTCATGAGTTTCTTGTGCAGAGAGGATAGGCAGCCATAAGCAGGCAAGGTCTGTCTCCTCTGTGCTTCAGAACACCACGCACCTGGGCCCCTGGAGCAAAATTCCTGAGCACTGTGCTCCTGTCTGGTGCATGACCCAGTGGACAATGCCTGGGGACTTAATATTTTATAGGTAGATAAAACTAAAAGAATTTTGTGGACAAGCAAATATATAAATTTCAAAAAAAGCATTAGTAAAATTTCTGAACATATTAACTCTAAGAACACTTTATTTTAATAATTCCAAGCCATTTCACTGTCCATGAACAAAAATAAATTTGATGCTGTGGACCTAGCTAGCATCAAAGTTAGAGGAAAATATCATAGCAATCTTGTAAATGTTGTCTTTATTTCCTCAGATGAGGGGATGAAATGACAGCTGTACCCAAGCTTTACAAATGCATGGCTTGGCTAAGCCCAGAGCATTTCTATCTCGCTCTCTGTAGGCCTAGTGTTGGAAACTTCTAGCCTCCATACAATCTAATCTTCTTCAAGTCCAGACTGTGAAAGCTTCAGCTTCCAGCCTCTGTCTGTTAATCTAGGCCTAGAATGTTTTCAGCCTCTGAGGCTTACTGCTGAGTAAACTCACCCTTTCTAGCTCTTTCTGAACTCTGGCTGGGTGGTTCAATTCAGCTGTCCTGGCTCAAAATTCCTCTCCAAACTGACTGATTCGAACTGGCTTCTCACTAAATTGTTCTGTTTGGGAAAACTGCCTCTGAACTATACTAACTAAACTGCACGAGCTCAACTGTATTTTACCAAACTATATTCTACTCCTGAAATCTACTGTACTGTCTCCATGAACTCTCCTTTGTCTCTGTGTTGCCCTTAAGTACCTTCTCTTTCTTGTCTTTTCTCATGACAGTTGGGCATATCCTATCTCTGACTCATTCTGTTAAATCTTTCTCTGATTTTTCACTTTTTCTGCCATTCATTAGGTGTCATTGTTATACATTATAGGTGTACTAAATTCCAGCTAGAGGGATTAAAGGTGTATACTAAGGTCATGTCTGTATTCTAGCTGGATCATACAGATCTAGGTCTTTGGATGTGGTCCCTTGCCAGAGTAGCCATGTTACTGGATTAAAATTCTTCTATACTGTTTGACATCCATGTCTCTGTGTACAGTCCAAATGAAAAATCCTAGAAAGACTTAAATTATTATTAAAAACTTGAAAAACAATTAAAGCATAAACATAAACACCTATATATATATACATATATATATATATAAAGAATTGTAGTTTTGTTAATTTTACATCTCAGAGTATTGTGAAGATTAATATAATTTTCAAGCTATGTTTCAACAATATGGAATTTTGTTCATAGTAGACATTCAATCAATGATGATTTACTTTCTTTCAATGTTTCTAAAAAGATTAATGGAAACTTTTCCAGAGAAATATTTCTTTATTAGTCTAAGAATGTTTTCAAGCAGGGCACTGAGGTCAAGCTCTTTGCCATTCTGAAATGAACCTTAAATGAAGTTTGTATGGCTCTGATGAAGACAGGAGATAGATAGCTCTGTCTTTCTTGAATATGAATAAAAAAATTTGTAGCATTATTGATTTAAAAATATAATTTAGTTTCTGTGTCTAATGATCCTTTTTCATTTACATATAGTGTGTAAATTATGATGATTCAGTTATATAGATATTCTTTGTGTTTTATTTTGAGGTTGCAATTTAGTTACAATATTTCTCCCTTCCCTTTCTCCCCTCCAAGCCCTTCCATATATCCCTCCCCATTCTTCTTCAATTCATGGCTTATTTTTTTTTTTTTACTAATTGTCATTGGATGCACATATGTATATACAGATATAACATACTCATTCTGTATAATGCTACTTGTATATATGTTCTAAGGGCTGATGGTTTGACACTGGGCAACCATTGGTGTGCTCTTCTCTGAAGAAGGCCAGCACTTCCCCTTCTAGCTTTTGTCATTTGCCTGTGTAAATATTCCTAAAGTCCTTTCATTTTAGACTATTTGCCTGCCCTTTTGTCTATTTGGTCATTATTCAACTAGCCAAATAATAGAACATGTTGAGCTGTGAATCTAATGTGAAGAAGTCACAGTACTTCTTCAAGAACCTTAGTCTATATAGGGAGCTACACTACCTCACACTAAGCATTGTGAGAGGAGGCTTGTTTATAAAATTGATTGAGAAGTTAAAAAATTCTTTTTCTTATGTTAAGGATACATTCCTGGTTTATTATATCTTTGAAGTAATATATAAACATGTATGTTAAAAATAGACCCTTATAATCAGGAATGAATAAAAGGGCTACAACATTTATATTCAGCCCTTCAGGAAGGTCTCTTCTTACTCCTCATTTTGAGCTATTTCTGTTTATCCTCATAGCCTTCATACCAGATCTAGTGACTGTCCCTCTCACCTTGATGGCTTTCGTACTAGTCCTTTACATGTGCTTTTGAGGTTCTTGGATATATACATTTTACTGTGGGAAAAATATCCTTTCTAAAGTGGAATTTTATTCACATAGCTCTTCTGCCTAGAACATATTCAAAGCTTCCCTTTTATATTAAATGAACATGCTAATTTTTGAATATGCACCATCAGTTCTTGAAGGATATGATGTCGACCTCAGTCACATCTAAAGCCACTCAACATTCTATTTGTTGTGCTCACCAACATACCCGTGCACACTGTGGCACGCCTGTGGAGGTCTGAAAACACTTAGGAGTCACTTCTCTCCTTTCATCATGAGTCCCGGGACTGAACTCAGATCATTGGGCTGCACAGCAAGCCCCTGTACCTACTCAGCCTTCTTGCAAGCCCCTAAGTTGTATTGCGTATGCTTCTTGCTGTCTACCTGCTTTACCAGCATTCTTCCAGGAAGAATTCCCTAGGGACCAGCTAATTGCCTCCAGTCTATATACTCTTTGTGCCCTATGTGTTACTTCTGCATTTCCAGGACTTCTGCAATAGTTGTGTTTTTCCTGTAAGTGCCAACACAGCACTCACAGAAACTATATTGATTTATTTTTTTAATTCCTTATTCCAAAAAATATTTGTTGACTTGGTGATTCTGATATCTATTTCTGTTGTTATATCTATGCTTTGGGTTTCCAGAGCTTTGCTCTCTCTTCTCCTGGAGTGAACCCTCGGAGTGTTCCTCCTCATTCACAATCAGTCTCAGGTAACAGCTTCCCTAGATAAATCATGTCTGGGTCAGAAGCATGGGAAGAATCCCAGAATCCCCTTTTCCTGCTGTAGTGTAACAATGTCCAGGTCCCATGCCTTAGTTTACAAGGCTGTTATTGTATCTACATTTTTCACTATCTTCACAATAACTTTTAACACAACTGCTGGGCTCATCCTATCACTTCTCTGCTTGTGTGTTTTGAGAGGATTGTTTATTTTTCAGCAACTGGTTGAAAGAATGCTTGTCAAACGATTTAGCCTTTTATAACACCATTTTGAAACTGGATCAACAAAAACAGATATCACTGGAACAGTTTTCATTTCTAGCTCTTAATCAAACAATTTCCTGAGTGAAACATTTTTATGTTATTCTAAAGTTTCTTTCAAGAACATGACTTGGGCTAGAAAACCAAGGTATCCTTTAAACTACAAATTGTTCTAGAGTTAATATCTAGGAACTTTTTTTTTTTTACATTTACTTATTTCTTCAAGTTACATCTCAATCATAGGCCTCTCATTCCTCCTCTGCCAGGTTTCACCCTCCTACCCTCTTCCCCTTCATCCTTCTATCTGATTTATTATTTATTTGTTTGTTTGTTTATTTATTTTCTAGGAACAATTTTATGGTTACTTTCTTATCCTAAGTTTTCTAGATACTATTTCATTTTTAGAATGATTTGAAAATGAAGATGAAAAAAACCACATGAAGGGCGGTATGACCACATAATAAATAGAACTTTGACCCAAAAATTAGACAAGAACCCTCCCAGGAAGTTGAATCTCTGTAGCAGCTAGCTCCCTTCAGGTCTTGCTCAATAACCATCAGCTTCCTTAATTTTTGCTTGTGCTTTTAACTCAAGATAAACTGCAGAAACCAAATGTGTTCCTCAAGCTAATCATATGGGTGCCCTGCTTCCAACTGGCCCACTTCTAAGTTCCCCTTTCCAGACCATTAAAGTCAGGGAGCATATCTAATGACCATGTTATCACTAAAGATTTTTATTTCCTGCCCTGAGTCACTGAGAAATGCCACTGATTGTGGCCAATTACCATTCTGTAACTTCTGTAACAGCTACCCCCCAAAGAAAACGGTAACTTTTTATTTGAGTAATCTTCAGTTATTTTCATACCTGAATGATACAGAAAACTTAGGAATCCTCAACCTACCTACACATCGTTTGTTTCAGTTATACAACACTGGGCCTCAACAAGAAGAGAGTGAGCTTACTTGAAACAATATCTTCTGTTTGGCATCTGGCTGGACTGGCTGAGGTCACAAGGGCTGGTACCCTAAAGGTCTAGCTACTTCCTAGGCGATTTGTGGGTCCCAGTCAGTCCCTTGTGTAAATTTCCTCTACTCTGGCCCTTCCCTAATGAACTGAGGGAACACCCATCCTATGATAAGCCAAGTAAATAGCCCATTGTTTGCGTCAAATGTAAAGTATCTTAAGAGCTTTCATAAGGCCTCTTATCTCCTTAAATTTTCTGAGATGAATCCTAGGCTTCAAGGGAGGGAAATGCAAACTCTGGGCATTGTGCTAATCAAATGGTTCATTGCTGAGGTGCAGGACAGACTTTATTGGGGGCAGGAGAGGTGGGGAGGTGGTAAATACCTAAAGGCTAAATGTAGGCCAGAAGTCTTTCTAAGGACCACAAAAATATTGCCAGATTTCTTGAGTCCATTACTGCCTTTGGTATAAGCAAATTAAAAGGAAGTTTTCTGTTTCTTCATGGAAAAGGTTATACAATTTCTAAAGGAAAGCAGGATAAAAGAGTTGTAACAGATGGTGACTTTCTGTGTAATTGGAACATGGCTAGTGGTTACACAAGGAGCATTTGATGTCTTTGCATGTCCTCCACCTTCTGATAGGGCCAGGTAGCATTTGGACAGTTCACATTGGCAGTGTTTCCTTAGGACCCCCAGGTTGGGTGATAAGTGGTAAAAGCCAGTCTCAGAGGCTAGCAGCAATTGATCTCTACTTGCTAAAATACTTTGTTCCTGTTGGGATTCAGACCCAAGTGGCAGGGTAGCTAATTCACATACTTAGGTGGACCCGACCTCCAGGCTCTCCGCTCTCCTGGCATCCCTCAGTCCCTACCTGTTACAGGGCACGGCTGGCATACCCTGCCCTCTACACTGAACTCTCCAGCCCAAGGGCTGGGCTTCCGCTCCCCCAGAAGCTCTTTTTATATAATCTAGATATTTCTCTCTCTCTCTCCATCTCTCTCTCTACCTGCTTGTGAGTGCTCTTTCTCCTTCCCCTCTCCTCTGTCTTCTTCCCACTGGATATTTCCCTCTCCTTGGGAGGACTAGTGAACCACTGTACCCAGTGAACCTGCATATTCTCTAATTCGGTTTGAATTGACTCACTTCACCCAAGGACAATTCTTTTCAGTCCGCCACTCACTAACTGAGTTGAAGTTTGTTAATACTTTTTGAACTTTTAAGGTATGGCTCTCATGGACTTCTGTAATGTTCTGGGTCTTTGTGGTTTTAATGTCATCCTTTTGTCTTCTAGCTAGGTTTCAATGTTAATGTTAGATCCACTGTATCTACAGACATTTTAATGCTGTTTAATCATTTAAACTGGACAAATGCCATCTTTCTCAGGCTATTACCTATGAAATTTGCCTAATAAATACTGAAAGTTGTAGGCATGTTGTAAATGCCTTAGTAATATTTTAACATTGTAACATTTTAACATTGAGTGAAAATGATGACATAACTGCTTGCTACAAGGAAAAGAGAGAAGGGCTTATTGTAGATATGAGGAAGAGAACAGCCAGAGCATCTGCAAGGGACTAGACTGAACACAGACAGCAGACAAACAAGGCAACGAAAAAGGGGCTGAGACAAAAAGAGTTAAAAGGGCAAGCAGACCAAGAGAAAAATTATAGACCAAATGTACAAGAGTGAGACCAAGAGGGTGGGTAGCCAAAATGGCTGAGTTATATATCTGTG
Source organism: Lophiomys imhausi (assembly GCA_907164525.1). NCBI lineage: Eukaryota > Metazoa > Chordata > Mammalia > Rodentia > Muridae > Lophiomys > Lophiomys imhausi. Next base: position 667,060 of record CAJQZJ010033675.1, on the reverse strand, counting down.
GATCAGAGGCTAATGCTGGGGGTGGGGCTACTGGTACTTAGTAAGACTTGTCCCAGGTTTCTTTGAGACTTAAATTCCAGCCTTTTGTTGATGATAAGGGGCAATGCAATCTCTTCTATTACTACTAGGTATCACTGTAGGAGCAGGCAAGAAACTGGGAAAATGGTCAAAGGACAGAAAAGGAGAGAGGAATGCAGGCTTGGGAACATCTATTTCTCTTGCTGCCCAGGTTCTGTGAGACCACCTGGGGCTCTTGAAATGCAGGCGCTTTGGAGAAGTTGGGGATTAAGGTTTCAAAGGAACACCTGAGATTGGCCTGTGGTAAGAAGTTTGCAGTTAGCTGGAAATCTGCTGAGACAGATCTAGACTAGGAACAGAAGGTAAAAATAAAGAATTTAGAGGAAAACTGTTATCTTGGGTGTATACTTGAAACTTCTAGGCCCATGGGCCCTGGTTGTTAGGAGAAGGAAGGAGTCTTAAGACCAAGGGAGGGAGAGATCCCACACTCAGGAATAGGCAGGCAGGGACACTTAGACTGTTGATTGACAAGAGTATTTATCTTGAGTCCATATGACCTGTGACAGTTGTATCCAAGCCTCATAACTCTCTGAGGATTACAATAATTTTTTACATTTACAAAAAAGTTTTGTATATAAAAGTAAAAAAGTTTTAGATATATTACTATTGCAACTGTTTGCAATCTGTACTGTGTAAAAAAAAATTAAATTGTTTACTAGTATTTATGTTATATTTAATTGGTTTGGTGGTGTTAATCCTTATCCAGACATTATAAATGAGCATACACAGACATCACATGTATTTTCACAAGCCTTGGCCTGAATTAGGCAATCCTAGCCCATCTAAGATGGACTGTAATTCTATTACCCAAATATGACACCCCTTGGACTGCCATTCTCCATGATATGCTGATGTTTCTAGCCATGTGGAATGAGGTTCTTTTTTCTAGCCCATGGGTTGTGTCCTCCTTCCTGCTGCTGGTTGTAATGAATTAATCCTCTGTCTAAAGCGCAGGCTTCCTGTTCTAGTATCAGGAAGTCCCACCTTTCTCTGTGTTTGCCCAATCTCAGGCCTCAGCATTTATTTAACCAATCAGAGACAGTGTAACAGACAGCAAACAGGACCAATTAACATTTAGAATGCTTAACACTACCCCATGAGTACTGCTATCCACTTATTGAAAAAACAGTAGACTCATGCCTTTGAGTAAGAGTAAAAGCTTATGGTCTCAAAGTTATGACTGACTGTGTGTTAGAAGCATTAACTTTTTTTTTATCAGAGAGCTGAATATATATAGATTGGACAGAGATGATTTTAGCACAAATGAGGAGCACATTTAAGTCTATACTTAGAAAACAACCAAACAAAATTTAAATATTTGAGCTGTGGGCTGTTTTAAAAATGACTGCACTGTGACTATAATATGATCAGTGTTATACCAGGGTTGGATAAATAGATTATCAGAACTCATTTGGCTAATATTGAAATTCTGAATGTTTGAAGTGTTAGTCTAGCAATAACATGGAGAAAGAAAGAAATGGAAGGAAGTCTGAAACATTTCTCATTTTTTTTACATTCCCTCATTCACTTTCTTAGACCATTGCAATTCATCTTAAAACACTCTCTTAGACACTCACAACTTAAACTTTGAACCTTTTTTTTCTTCCAATCATTTAACATAAGACACAAATGGTTACTTATTGAGAGCAGCCATTGCAAAGCAAGTTCCTTTTTAAATAAAGGAATAGTTTAAAATAATTATATTAAAACTGATTTATTCTGTTAATTGATACTCTCTGTGGGTGAAATGATCCAACCCAGGCCAAATTAAGATATATAAAGGCAAGTTTATTGGATACAAGAAGAAGGAAAGAAAACAGAAGGTGCATGCAGAAAGAGAGGAGAGGGACAGAGACAGAGCTACAGGGAGAGAGGGGGTGAAGACAGGGAGCTAACAGGGAAGAGAGGCTGAGAAGCAAGCCCCCAAAATTTCTGAATTATGCAGGAAAGGGCTTCCAGTGGCAGGGCATGCCCTGTAACAGGTAGAAACCTAGGCATGCTGGGAGACCACGGAGATCAGGTCCAGTCCTAACAGAAACTTGTTTTGTGTGCTTATTTATTTTGGAGTCTGACAGCTAGGTAAACATGCTTTTCTCAGCAGGAGACTCAGTAGCTTTAGAAAAGTGAGGCCTGATTTTACATGTAAAATGAACTGCCCAGATAGCTGAAGCCTTAGCCGCATCTGCTGATCTGCTGCTGTCAATATAAAGCTACAGTTAGCTGTCAATATCATCAGAGATCTGATGGATGGATGATGATGATGAAGCAGGAAGTATAATCCAAGTGGTCTATATAACAATTAAAACGTCAGACTTACTGCTACCTGGAGTGTTACCCTAGACTCCCATGATCTTGATGTCTTTGTTTGGGGACAAAATCACAGGGCAGTGTCATTTTTTCAGTCACCAGGCTCAAAAGACTTTCCTGTGAAGGAAGAACTTGGGGGACTGGCCTTTCTTGTTTAGGTAAAGTGGGGTAATCAACTCTCCAGTGTCCCGCTTGTCCACAGTTTGGGCAGGGCCCTGGCACAGTGAGGCATGGGGCAGTTTTTCCCTGTGGTTAGTGTAACCAAACTTTTAAATTATTATTTATCACTTATTTATTTATTTATTACTAAATTCACTTATAACAAACACCAATAATTTCTTAACTATCAATCCTATAAATTCCTACAACCCCTTTAACCTATCCACTAAACCTATTGATAATTATTTTTCTAACCTTTTAGAATGATACAGTCTCTGGGGCAGGTCCTCAGTCGTCAGGAACACAGTCTTTGTTGTAGATTCTTTAACGCACTTAGCAGTCCTTTTTCTGGATCTCTCAGATGCAGGTTCGTCAGGGTAAGTTGGTTATTGCAGTCTCACCTTAAATAAGGCTTCATGCTTTCTTCTCTGTGGGAGACCCCAGCCTTCTGCAGGCCAACTTACTTCTTTTGAATCAGGAACTCAGCTGCTCTGCCTCAGTCCTTAAAGCCAGGCACAGTTTCCTTTAGGCTACTGTTCGGACAGATCAAACCCCTCTAGGCAAAAGCTGAGCCACAGGGTTTAGTCCTTGGCCTTTTGGTGTCTTGCTCAGGCTTTCTTTGCTCACCAGCTTTTTTCTGCTTCAGGGAGAGAGCTGGCCATCAATGGCCAGCCCTTTTTTCAGCAGGACTCTTGGAGCTCTCTAGCCTCTTCTTTTTTTGGGGCTCCATGCACTATCCTTAAATAGGATGAACTCTGTTTCAGCTTAATTTGGGCTCTGCCCACTTAGCAGCTGAAAACAATGTCAGGCCAGATACTTTGTTTCTTCAAATCCATTAAGTATTTCCTGTTTTTCCTGACTTCAACCTTGTTTTTCAGTCTATTAAGTCTCCTGTTTGTTTCCTGTTTTTAGTCCACATGCTGATAATGCTCTTCATGCCCCGAATTAAGAGACAGTATTAGAAACCCCTATATATTTTCTAAATCTAATTTATCTAACCCCCTACAGGTTAGCATTACCACAATCCAGGTAGAGTCATTTGTGCTCTTTGGAGACCCCAGGGTTGTGACTCGGAGATGTAATGACAAGTCAAGGACTCAGTAGGACTAAGAAGATTTACAATTTTTGCTTTACACCTCATAGTCATTTACTCAAGATGGGGATGAAGTCCCATGGCATGTTCTCTTTATCCTGAGCAAAGACAGCTGCCAGCCATATGTTTGTTTGCTTCCATCCTAATGAGGTCATCAGTCAAGAAGACAAGTCATATGATTGCTGTCTAATACATCTATTTTCCTAGTAGTTCTATTTTTTAAAACATTTGAATGCAAGTTACACAGACATACACAAACATACACACACACATACACACACACACACACACACACACACACACACGTGTTGAGACACTTATATAATATGCTGTAGCAAATTAAGATTACCTATGTACAGATTTTTGTAACCACCAACTGTTTGTTACAAAGTTTCAGCTGTTTCGTTATATATTCCACAGATTTTTTTAACCACACCCAATGAATTTACAAATCCTGAGAAAAGAGTGTTTATGTAATTGTCTTAGAAGAATTCTTGAGGGCAGAGCCTGGAGAAACCATAGATAAAAGACTTTGGGAAGTTTAGAGCACAGAAAGTTTAGATATAAGAGTTTCTGGGATCATTTTTTTTTTTTTTTTGTGCAGTGGCAGAAGTTGTTACCACATGAGAGATTTTGAAAATCGATTGTGCCTATCATTGGCCATTGATTGAGCTGTTCTGAGATCAAGCCATTTGTAGTAAGATAGTGAGGCTTTAATAAAAGACGTCCCTCACTCCACCCTAGTGGAACTGCCATGTGTGCCTCCTGTGCAAGAGGAAGCTCTTAGACCTCTTGTGACTAACGAACGGAGGGGGCCTGATACACAGAGACATCCCACACTGGAGGCATGGGAGAGGTGGGGGAGGTGGTAGAGGGTGGAAGGGAGGGGTGGCAATGGAGACATAACAAAGTAATAAATAAATGTTTAAAAATAAATAAAAGAGGTTCCTGACACCAATAACATGAGCAAGCACGTGGTAGAGAGATGGAAGAGAAAGAGAAGCAGAAGAATGTGTGCACAATGAAGACAAGGCAGAAGTAGAGACTTCAGGGTAGGAAGGAACTGATGTGAGTAGCCAGTGATGCCACCTGAGGCCATAGTGAAGTCCTGGCCCTTGCAGCAGGGCAGCTGAGGGCTATGTCTTAGTCCAATGCTCTGCAGCAGCAGCAGCAGCAGCAGCAGCAGCAGCAGCAGCAGCAGCAGCAAAGCAGGGTCTGTTATCATCAAAGGCCAGGCAGACAGGCATCCCTTGTCTGGCCTGCTGCCTGGGGCCATATTGCTGACTAAGGTATAAGAGCAGGATAGCTGGCCCTAACCCTTGCCAACTTCACCACTTGGGAGGAGAGTGGGCACCACACCTCAACCAGGAGGCACAGCAGAGCTGGCCCTGGTTGCAAGGGTTGCAGGTGAGCCAGACACAAGGACATGAGCATGAGAGAGCTGGCCCTGACACTCAACTGCCATTTGATGGATGGTTTTGGCGAAGAAGAGATGACCTCTCCTCTTACCCCTCGCCACATGAAGCAGTTGAGAGTGTTGGCCTTGAGGTTTTGAGAGTGGGAGAGCTGGTCCTGCTACTCACCTGCTGCAGCAGTAGGGAGAGCAGGCCCTGCCCCTCAATTGAGCAGCACAGTAGATGTGAAAATGGTTGTGAAGTTTGTGGGTGAGCTGGCCCTGAGGGTATGAGAACTGAAGAGTTGGCTTTGTCCCTTGCCTGCTGTGGCATTGGGTGAGTTCACAGGGGCAGTTCTGGAAAGCTCCTCCCTCCTGTTGGTGTGGGTATGGCAGAGCTGGCAGACTGACTAGCTCAGCTACCACCCAGGCCTAGATTCAGGACTTTGAGTTGGCCCACACCAATATTTATCCCATCTATGAACTGCTGGAGCACATGAAAGGGACAGTCCTACAGATGCAAAGCTGTAGGATCTTCTTGACACAGGTCAACAACAGGATATCTGAAAGTTGTCCAGGTGAGAATACAGTATTGTCAGTAGAGCAGAAGCCAGAGACCTCGAACCAGACAAATGACTCATCAAAATGAACATTTGCAAGTGAAGAAGTGTGGACAAAAGGGTATACTGTGGGAAACACTGTGACACACCATGGCTTCCACTACAAGATTATCATTTTTCTTTTCATGGGGGGGAGCTGCAAGGGTGGAGGTCAGGTAGGAAGTGACAGGGAGATGAGTGGTAAATGGGGTGCATGATATCACATTCACAAACAATCAATGAAACAGTTGATCTATCTTGTGAATGAAACAATGAGAATTTAAATAAGAAAAAATAAATGTACCTTGAGTTTTACATTTTTGACAGGGCAAACCTCAGTTACTATAAAACTCATAAACGGAGTCTATATACTCTCTGCTGCTCAGTTTTCTGTGAACCTGAAAAATCTTCCAAAAACTAGTTTATTAACAAACATTTTAATCATCTCTGACACAGAGTCAACATTTTTATGATGTTGATGGACACCACCCAATAAACTAACGTTTGTGGCTGTATATCAAACCATGTCACCATCTGTCAGGCACTGTTCTGGGGACCAGATTTCATGATGAGCATTTGTCTTATTTGGTACTTAAAAAATCAAATGGAATCTCTTCAAAAATCTGCCATATTATTTAATAATAAATGGAATTTTTTTCTTCCTGTTAGTGCATAGAATGACAACCTAAGAGAGTAAATCAATTTTAAAAAATGAATTAAGGACTTATTAGCTTGGAGGGGATTTTGGTCAGTGGGTAATAAAGTTTGCTGTGAAAACATAAGGACTTAGTGAGTCCTCCAGTACCACCCGAAGCCAGGGCATGGAGCAGGTAGGCAGAGGAGCATTACTGTGACTTGCTGGCCAGGTAGTCAACTGAAGACTGGCAAGATGCAGGTTTGGTAAGATGCCAAAAGGAAATAAGGTAGAATGTAGTACACCATGACACATGATGTCATCCTCTGACCTCTCTGTGTGTGCACATGCACACACACACATGCACACATACACACACATATATATAGGCACACATGTACATAAAAACACATACAAACTCATATGACAATTTCTTTTTTTTTTAAATACTGTATTTTTTTTCTTCAAGTTACATCTCAGTAACAAACCCCTCCCTATTCCCCCTTCCTATCCTGCCCTTCCACCCTCTTCCCCCCAGAAGTTTCCCCTTTCAGTCCAACAGATGGTTCCTTCTCTTATAACAGTAAGTATTATACAAAACAATAGATATAAATATGCCACATTTATGAGAGTTAAATGGCCCAGTATACCTTCCCAATGTCCAGTAATTTCTTAAACAACCTGAAAAATATTAATAACTGTGAGCAAGAAAAATCCACACAAATCAGTAAAGTTATACTGTGTTCCTAACTATGCTATTCTAATTTAAATTATGGATACCTTTGAAGACATAAAGTGGTGTGTGTAATTAAACCCTTATAATTTAAAAAAGAAGGAGTACCTTACTCATTCCCATATTCATATTGTGAGAGGTACAAGAGGAACTGGAGAATTGAAATTGCATCAGATGATTAAGTAATTTTAGAGATTTTTTTTCTGGTATAAGATTTATTAGGGTAAGAAGTAAAGCGCAGAGCCATGAAGAGGGAGGGAGAGAGGAAGAGAGAGAGAGAGAGAGAGAGAGAGAGAGAGAGAGATAGGGGACAGAGGGAGAACTTGAGAGAGACATGCAGAAAAGGGAAAAGAGACTAGAGGTGGTTTTTAATATTTTTGAATTCTTGAGAAGATAAATAAATACAACTTAGAAGAAGAAGAACAGGCATTCTTGGTCAATGAGTTTCTATACATTAAAAAAAAAAAACACTAGATAGTTACAAAATGCAGAGTCCATCAATTATGAATTCTACCTTGTGAACCGAAGATTCCAGAAAACATTGAAAGATGTTCATGTGCTTTCTAATTTTAATGTGTAGCTTAATCAGAGGCTACATTGTGGTTGAAAAGCAAAGGAATGAAGAATTAGATGATATATTCATTTCTTCACATAAAGAACTATTATACAAAGAGATTCCATACTGTAATATATCACAGAAGTTAGAAACTGAAAGGACACATTAGGTCATCTGGTTCCTCTCTGTATTAAGGACATCACTGTTTGGTACAATATACTCTTTAGTAAGTTATAATGGCAAAATATTCTAAAAGACTAAGTCAAAGAAAAAATATCTTGTAACCCTAGAATTATGAAATAAATCAAAGTGATGGGAGATTAGATTATGTCTCAAAGCACCGTCTATACCCAAGCATTCTATTAATGAATGAAGTCACTGGGAAAACAACTTTCAAAATAAAGACTGTAAAACTCTGTGAGGGCAGAAAAGTGAGCTGGAGTAATATCTAAATGACCTAGAGTCAGGGCAAACTCAGATATATACTCCATATGTAAAAGACATCTCCTATGAATGTACATTGTCCTTTACAAATGTTTAAAACAAGAGTGATTTGTTCTCTGAATTTTGAACAGTTGTAATTTTCAGTAATGATCTCTTCTTGTAAAGAGATGTTTCTTTGATGAGTGAGGGATCATTTATCTGTGAGTGGAAGAATAGATGTTCACAATGTAGTCAGGTGATTGTGGGGTACTCAGCCCCAATTGATACATGTACAACACAACTTTTGTACCTAAGGCTCAGGAGACATCAAACAAGATGGGGTAGAGAGATTGTTAGGACCAAATGACCAGAAAGCAACTGTGAAATTGTGTCTCCTAAAAATGAAAGGGAAGCTTCACTTATGATATCTCAACAATATGGCTATTCCAAAACCTGAAGAATACAAATTCCTGAAGAATACAAGATCAATTGACATAGTAATATGGAAGAGGTGAGATCTCATGGGGGGCCAATGCCTAAACAAAGAACTACATGCAACTAAGGAATGTTAAGAATGGAAGAAAGAGTCTTCCCCAGGGATGAGTCCCTGAATTGGTTATCCTCTATCAATTGGTCAGCCCTGAAATTATATACACATAAGTAACACTAAATGAACTAATACATATGTAACAGTAACAGCTACAGGAAAAGAAGCCATGATTTCAAAGAGAGGAGCATGTTTTTTAGGGATTCAACTGAGAAAAGGAAAAGAGGAAAAGATGTCGTTATATTTTGATTTTTTTAAAAATCAAAGTTACATCTCCATCACAGTGCCCTCCTTCAACCACTCCCAGTCACACCCTCTCACCCTCTAGCCCTCTGCCTTCTATCCTTCTCCTCTGGTGTGGGATGTCCGTACATATCATTCCCGGTCCCAGGTCAGCAGTCACATGAGGGCTAAGAGCCTCCTCATACACTGGGGGCCTACAAGGCAACACCAGTAGGGCAAAGTGTCTCATTAACAGGTAACAAAGTCTATGTTCCTATTCCTCTTGGTGTATTGGTTGTAGTATAGTTATCCTGTATTATATGGCTAAAACCCGATTATAAGTGAATAGATGCCATGTGTATCCTTCTGAGTCTGGGTTAGCTCACTCACGATGAGCTTTTCTAGTTCCATCCATTTGGCATGAGTGCATGAGTTCGCTGTTCCTGACAGCCGAATAGTATTCCATTGTGTAGATGTACCACAGTTTTTTAATCCATGCTTCAGTTGAGGGACATCTGGGTTGTTTCCAGTTTCTAGCTATTACAAATAAGGCTGCTATGAACATAGATGAGGAAACTTCCTTGTGATTTGGTGAGGAATCATTTGGATGTATAGCCAGAAGTGGTATGGCTGGGTCTTGAGGTAGAGGTATTCCAAGTTTTCTAAGATATCACCAGACTGATTTCCATAGTGGTTGTACAAGCTTGCACTCCCCCAGCAATGGGGGAGGGTTTCCCTTTCTCCACACCCTCGCCAGCATGTGCTGTCATATGAGCTTTTGATCTTAGCCATTCTGACAGGTGTGAGATGGAATCTCAGAGTCGTCTTGAGTTGCATTTCTCTGATGATTAAGGATGCTGAGCATTTCTTCAAGTGTCTCTTAGTCATTAGAGATATTTTAGAAAATTATTTAAAATATTTGTAAAAATTAAGAAGGAACAGGAGGGACACAGAGCTATGAAATGTCTACAGTAGGCATTGCACAGGGCTCGTGAAGGTTGGGTGCAGTGCTCTCCTTTGATTTCTTCACTGGTCCGCAGCTTGCTCAGTACAATGTTTAATCTCCATGTATTTGCAAATCCTCTAAATTTTCTTTTGTGAATTATAATTCCATACCATTTTAGTGAGAGAAGATACTTGATATGATTTGAGTCTTTTCGTGTTTAAGACTTTTTTTTGTCTTATATATAATTTCTCTTGGAGAATGTTCCAGTAATATTTGTGAGGATTGTGTATTGTGCTACTTTGAGCTGGAATGTTCTATAAATGCCTCTTAGGTCCTTTTGGTCTAAAGTAAAGTTAAAGTGCAGTATTTCACTGCTGTATTTTTATTCTTGGCAGTTCCCACAGAGAAATCCTATATTCCTTAAACATCTTTCTTCCCTACTGCTTGCCTTTTTCCATAAACATATGCAATCAGAACTGTGGGTGCTTTGGCCACACAAGAAATTATAGCAGGTTAGTCAACAACCAGCAACACTCATACAGATTACCTGGTTCCTGGAACTGGTTTATTGACACTGTTCTATGCAAAGTCCTCCACTTCAACACCTTTTCTGAGTGCCACGATACACTGGCATCATCAACTAATGTAAATCCAACTTAGCTTGTCCTAAGGGTACACTTCTCTCCCTCCATGAAAGGTTATTACGCTAAATGTGTTATTTTTTGTTGTTGTTGTTGTTTTTTAGTGGAAATGTGTCCTCATCCTTCCTGAACATTTTTGTTAGTGAACTCCTTTTTGGAATTCAGAGATCTAGAGACTATATTTGGCAGATATAAAGAGAAGCATACCTTTGATAATACAGGTTAAATATAATGAGCTCTGTATATCCTAGCGGAATCAAGACATAGGCTTAGACAAGCAGACTGATTCAGCATTCTGCGATTCACGGCAAGCAGTTTTACCAGGTGTGGTGTGAGACAGGTACCTTATGTATGCTGCTTTACAAATAAGTCAGGAACCTTTGTGGAAGGAAAGAAGATGGTGAGAGCTCGAGAAGCGGCTCTCAGCCTTCCACAGCATCTGAAAACACTGATGACTATATTATGATTCATAACAGTAGCAAAATTCCAGTTTTGAAATAGCAATGAAAATAATTTTATGGTTGGAGGTCACCCCAACATGAGCAATTGCACTAAAAGGTCGCAGCATTAGGAAGGTTGAGAACCACTGGGCTGGAGGGCCAGGAAGTCTGCTGTGAGATTGTCTCCTGAAATATGGCTGTTAAATAAGACCTGGACCATGAAAATATCGATAGAAATCCTAACACAGAAGGGGAGTCTCACTAATGACTCTCAGAGACAGAGAACTAGCATCTCCCTGGAATGGGCTCCCTAATGAGTTAGTCAACACAGAACGTCAGTCCTGCAATCCTATAATGCAAACAACAAAATAGACCGAGCAGGCTAAATGTATACATTTGTGCATATGAGTGTGTCAATAATAAACAATGAAAGGAGGTCATCGATTTGAAGGACAGACGGGAGGAACTTAGGAGGGGCTGTCAGGAAGAGACATGGAGGGTTGGGAGAGGAAAGGGAGGGAGGAAGTGAAATATTTATCTTTTAATCTACAAATATATCAAAGAGAGAGAGAGAGAGAGAGAGAGAGAGAGAGAGAGAGAGAGAGAGTGATGGAGTGATGGGAATATGAAGGATGAGTTGGATCAGAGGCCCAGAGAGACTTCTATGCAGATCTTAGCAACCCCATCTACCTCCCTTGTAGTGCCTTCTTGTGACTACATTTTACTATTTTATATTTTGTTTTACATGCTGATATCACAGGCATGAACTACAACCTGACAGTACATACGTGGCCTGATTCCTTCTTGATTAACTGTATTATTTACTTTTCTATTGATGTGACAAAACAGTATTACCAAGGCAACTTGTAGAAGAAAGCATTTACTTAGGGTTTATGGTTGCAGACTGCTAGGGTCTATGAAAGGGACATTAGGCTACAGACATGAGGGCTGCTGCTGGAAGCTGAACTCTCAAATCTTAAAATATTAACAGGAAACAGAGAGAGCTAAGAATGGCACGTGGCTATAAAAACCTCAGTGAGTGGCACCTGTAGCATATCTTATCCAGCAAGGCCATACCTCCTAAGCCTCCAGAAACAATGCCAAATCTGGATGAACTAACTGTTAAATGCCCCAGACTTCTGTGAAAAAAATCTCCTTTAAACTATCATATTAATTAAGCCAGATTTAGCAGATGGCAGTTTCTAAGTGGTTCCAGGCTATTTCCAATATCCACTTTAGACATCTGAGAATTGATGTGTTGTCAAAGATTTCTGAAAAGATTTTTTAAAAGGACTATAGTACATTTTTTATTGTGATGATTAAATACTTGACACAGGTTATTAACAAAAAGAACAAGATTTCCCTAGCTCAAAGTGTCAGGGACCCAAGGAAGGGCACCTGCCTTTCTCAGTTACACCATTTTTGCTGTGTAGCATTGAAAGAAAAGGCAGTAACATGTACGTGGTATATGCTGAACCAGGGGCAGACAGAGAAAGGAGATTGTGGACTCAGGATCCTAACCCAAAGGTATGTCTGCAATGACTTAAAGACCTTCCACTAGATGTCACCTCTTTCACAAAACAATTCTTTGGCAATGTCTTACATTTATATTCTGAGTTTGAGGACATCTAGAACTTCATTACACTCTCATTTCCCCCCTCTTCTTCCCCCTCTCAAATGAAATGTTTCTTCCCAATAAGCCTTTTTCTACTTTTATATTCTTTCCTCCCTCTCACTGAGTTCAGTCATGGTTGCCTGCATATGTATGAGTAAGGGGTTATTTACTGGAACATGGGCAACAGGTCAGTGACTATACCACTGAAGAATATAAATCCTCTTCCTCTAGCACCTGTCAACTGCCCACAGCCACTCATTGAGTGTTGAAGCCTCATGAGGCCTTCCTCCATATATAATGAAATAGTGACAGGCCCAAGCTTGTTCAGGATTGTGCAGATAACCAAAAAGGCAGTTGATTCATAGACCAATGGCTTTGTCATATCTGGAAGACATTTTTACAGCACTCCACTCCAAAACTCTGATCTGTCATTCTTTCTGCCCCTTCAAGGATCCACCTTATAAAGATCTCACCATTTCCCAGGACCACCATTATTGGGAGGTAAGTCTTTAATCATATTGGGCCGTTAGGAATACAAGCCATAGCAAAGAGTGCAGGGTAAAAATCATTTTGCCTTCTCCTACTTTTTATTCTTTTCTTTGGATGATAAGTTGACTGGAATTCCATCATCTGTCCTGGACATTGTGTCTACTTTGAGTATTGAAGCAATACACCAAAAATGGTGGTACAGAAGTCCAGAGGAGTCGGCATGTCTGGTGACATCATGGAGATCCCATACCAGCCTCAGACTTTCTAACCAGGGCTTGCTTGTGTGTGAGAATGTGAGAAAACAAGCTCATGAGTTTTTGAGCCAATGTTATTTTAGGGTTACTGTTATTCTTAAATGATATAAGATCTTCTAAAAACAAAAATAATTATAACATATTGATGAAAGAGGTAAGTATAGCAGAGTATACTAGATTTGTTACAGCCAACTACCCAAGCCTTACAGTAGCCTTATGCATGGCTAATACCTAGTTCACATAGTTACTTAAACAGGGAGTCCTAGTGAAAACTGAAATCTGCAAAATTCTTATTCTTTTCTCCCCTTATTATATTTGCTACCTATGAAAATTTGTTCTTAGTTCCACATTTCTTGTCTTCATTGAAAACCTACCTCTGATTTTTATGATCTGGGGTCATAGGATTTTTGGAAGTTAATACAAATTATTAAATATTAATTTATGTGAAACTTTTCAAAACAGCTTGTACATGTAGTTGTAATAAGAACTGTTATTTTTAAAAACATTTGCCTTTATTATTAAATCTGTTTTAATAGATTCTAAGTGCCTTCATGGTAGGAAATATACTTTTGCCATTTCTGTGTGCAAAAACATATAGAGGAATGTTTCCTTGGTTTGTGAATGATGTGCGGTTCTTGTGACTGTCCCAAAAATTTAGTTAAGCTTAGCTGGCTTGGAAAGCAGGCTTTGCTTGATGCTTTAGTTAATTTTTAATTTGCGCTCATTTAGGTGTATTTTATAGTCATGTCAGATGACTGATGAAGTCTGAAGAATGCAATTTGCCTGAGTGAAACAGAGGTCAATTATCAGTCATTCTGTAAGCTTAAGTCATTAATTAATAGGATTTAGCTATAAACACATTAATTTGTAAATCATATTAAGATGTGAAATCTTTTATGCCTAATCTTAACCATCTTGAAATAGTTAGACTGGGCACAATTTTAATTTTATAATTTACTTATGAGAAACAAAGAAACATTCTGTTGTTTATATTTAATTATAAGATGCAAGAAAATCTTTGATTTGTTCATGCAAAATCATTTTAAAACCAACAAACTCATCTATTATACTCAAAGCTCAATTGCTGATACCAAACTACGTCAAAGTAGTTTTCTCTGCAGACACTTGCTTCATTAGTGTATCTGTCATAAATCATACATAACTCAACAAGATTTTCAGAAATATTTATTTTTCTTTTAGACATATTTCAATAGGACAATCTTGGGTCAGATGTTAAATATTTATAAAAAAAACTTTAAAGTAAAATTCAGTTTAATGTTCCTTTAGGACCTCACATTTAGAGACAAATCCTCCAGCGTTCGTTATCCTCTGTTATTTGTTAGAGTGGCATGTGGACTTTGAAGGAGCTGACGTCTTTTTAGCAAAGGAAGTTGCAATGCAGAGCATGAACTTGAATCCATACCAATTAAAGCAAATTACATTTGCTTGGCAAGAACACAAAGTATTCTGAGAAAGTAGACAAACAAAAATATGGCTTTATCTCCTTCTATACAACTATTAGGGGTTTTCATTGTAGCTACTTGAGTGAACAACAGTCAGTTTTATGAACAACAGTAGCAGAATTAGGGAGTCCCTGCAGTGTTTCATTGAACTTATGTGTGACAAATTAACAAAATATTGCTCACATACACCCATAGTTAAATAATTGGCTGCAGCAGATTTTCATGAACAAATTACTCCATGGTTGGAACAATATCTTGAAAATAATATTTGATGTGTTACATTCTGTTCTCAACAAAACCATCTTCCTTGGAAATAAGTTTGTCTAGGGATTTAAGGGGCCAGATTTCCAAAGAAAGGGTAAGTCTGGACCAATGAGCAGTGACTAGGGAATTAAGTCACTACAACAGGTCAAAATACTGACTGGAATCACAGGTCCTGACTGCTAGTCCACTGAGAACCCACCCATTCTCTCTCACAAATGGGACTTAAGATGGGTTCTCAAACACTTTATGTTTGGGGCAGGGAAAATATTAAGAAAAGGTGTAAGAGGAGTAGGGAAGAAATCTCCTTGTCATCTCTTTAGATGAATCTTCTCATTTCAGATTTTTCAATCCAGGTCTTTTTAAATCATCTTTATATCTCTGCATTTTTGTTCATGAGCTTCTCTGCTTCATTGAACACATGAACCATAATTGTAATTATAGTAACTGACAATAGCTCACATGATACTTTTATCTTTCAGGATGTTTTGATCAATGGACTTTTCCCTCCATAGTGGGATGTAGCTTCCTGCTTCTTGGCAAGCCTGGACTCTTTTAGGATTACAGTCATGGTAGCCTTCACTTTATGGGTGTCCAGATGTTCATCTCTCTGTAAGGATATGCATGCGTGTGTTAGCTGGTATTCTTGATCTCTAATCTGTGACAGTTATTTGGAAAGAGGTCTGTTTATTTTTCAAGGATGTCTTGAAAGCTTTGTCTGACATCACCTCTTTCTTTAATGGGGATTGGCTGTCCCCCATTGCCAAAACAATATCTAAGTGAGTATCTGAAGAGTTCTACGAGGCACCAGTATGGCAAATGTGACTCTGGCAGGCCTTGCCCTTCCCCCATTTCCTCTGTGTTGCTAAAAGCCATTAGATTACATTCCTAAAATGGACCACCATGGTACATTCCCTTATTTGGGCACTTGTTCCTCCTGAGGTTGACTACCTAGGTCCAGCTATCAAAGTATTGAAGTCCAGTATTCAAAAAACTCCTTTGAGTCACATAATTAACATTCCCAATCAAAACGTACCCCGTTTTGGCCATTGGAACACAGACCTCCCTTTTTTCCCTCTCAAAAAATCAAATCTGCAAGGCCACGTGCTGCTGTTTTTTTTGCCTGAGTCAAACATCAGTCACTTTACTTCTCTACCCTGCTTAATAAAGGATCTCTCTATGAAAATAGGAGTTTGGGTGTGGTTTGTGCCTAATTCAGGACCCAAGAGGGAGCACCCCTTCGGGTGTATGTCCCTTCAATAACCCTATTCCTCATGAACTTTGACCTCCTGGAACAGAAACTATTCCCTGTGGTGGGGTTAGTGATAACATTTAATAGCATAGGGATATTGGAATAGCAAAAGTCTGGACTTTAAGGTAAAAGATTTGCATCCCAGGTGACATGTCCTTGGGAACCTGCCAAGGACGGATGACTTTTTTGATCACAGGATTTCAGGCAGGGGACATGCCCTGAGGCACCCTCCCTGAGATCCATGAAAACAGATCACACTATCTCCAGACGGACTGCCTGCTGCTTCTGGGCCCTCTGCAAGAAAAACTATGGAGGGACATTGCCCAGGGGCATGACTCGGAAGCTCGAGAAAGCTTCTGCTGAAAATCATGTTGCCAATTCATTACGACAGGTGAAAATATTTAAGTCAAGATTCATGTGGACAGAGGCTCTCCCTCCTCCTCCTCCTGTCTCACCTCCTCCTTGTCTGGCAGAGAAACTCTCATCACAGTCTCACCAGAAGGCTTCACCCTCTTGTATCGACCTGTTGAGGGATGATTCTCCCTGATATTCTGGAGTGTCTAGGTGGGGAGTTATCTCCCCTCCAAGTCCAGGGGATTTAGATTGGAAGAGAGACCCTTGCAGGCCTAAATCATCTGAATGGTGAGCCTAAGAAACTTTCCATCTGGTAAATAATTGGACTTTAAGACCACAAAGGAAATTCCTGCTTGAAATTCAGAGACTTTAAGACTGAAAGATTAGATGAAGACCAGCCATTCATAAGGATCCATACCCAGAGGAAAATATCCTTTTAGGAAACTTTAGGTTAATGTTAAATGGTTGTTTTGTAAGTATTAAGAAGTTTTAGGTGCTAGGTTTTATAGTTAGGGTTTGGGCTTTAGGATTTAGGAACTTTATAGGCAATTGTTAGGTAATTGTTAAGTATTAATAAATAATCTTGATAAATAAAAATTTACTGTTACGCCGGGCGGTGGTGGCGCACGCCTTTAATCCCAGCACTTGGGAGGCAGAGGCAGGTGGATCTTTGTGAGTTCGAGGCCAGCCTGGTCGATAAAGTGAGTCCAGGACAGCCAGGGCTGTTACACAGAGAAACCTTGTCTCGAAAAAACAAAAAAAAAAAAAAAAAAAAAAAAAAAAAACTTACTGTTACAATTCCCAGTCTGAGTGAGTCTCAAAGATCACTCCCAGCTCCTTTCCCGTGGTTCTCTCCTCATCACGGTGCTTCCTCACACACATGATGAGGACTCAGTAGGAGCACAGAGGACCTCTCTGGGTCTTTGCACTTTACCCTGCTCCCTACTCCTTATATCTGGGACCTCTGACATTGTTCCTCCAGTCCCTCAACTAACCTCCTCCATTCAGTAAGAGCACAGAGTGCCAGCTCCAGTCTCCTAGAAACAGTTGGAATACGGAGTTGGAAGAACTGGAGAGCTCTTTATGTCCTCCCCCTTTACACTGCCTGCTATAGGCTGTCTATGGGTCACTATTTGAAAACTCATTGTACCTACAGATTCCCTGATTTTAGTTAACTTGCAAAGGCAGGAGGGTCAATCTTTATCACCATTGGGCTAGCATGGAACTTTACCTTTTGTTTATGGTAGAAAAAAAAAAAACCCTTTAAAAAAATCTGGACACTTTCATACTCACCTAGCTCTGTTTAATAGAATTACAGCATCCATTATTTGTTTTTTTTTTAACTTTATTTTTTTTTCTTCAAGCTACATCTCAGTAACAAACCCCTCCCTATTCCCCCTTCCTATCCCGCCCTTCCACCCTCTTCCCCTCAGAAGTTTCCCCTTTCAGTCCAACAGATGGTTCCTTCTCTTATAACAGTAAGTATTATACAAAACAATAGATATAAATATGCCATATTTATGAAAGTTAAATGGCCCAGTATACCTTCCCAATGTCCAGTTTATACATATTTGGCCCCTGACTTTAACATTCTACTATCTAACCAACTCCATGAGTTTAAAGGTCTATATGTGACTCAACATTCATACTATCTTGCAACACACTTTTAAGAGTATCTTCTTAGATCTATAACACCCTCTTGATTCCTAAACAACTCAAAATTTAACTATGAGACTCTAGCTGTTTATTCTTCAACCACCTCCGAGACCTGAGAGGGATAAATATATTTGCTTATATAGGAAGTGCAGGGCCTGCAGCTTCCAAAACTAAGAAAGGACATACCTATGACTGCCTGGACAGTTCCCATTTTCTCTCCATACATTCCTGCATCAGTCTTCAGCCTTTGGGTCCTGTTTCTATGACAGACATTTGTTGTAGAGCAGGGATTATGAAGGACTTATCTACCCTGTCTTGGCAGAGTTAGGCTGTCGACTTCCCTGCTACCAAGTTTTGTCCTTTTTGGACAGCAGTCTGTCTGCAGTTGGTGCAAGGGGTTTTTTCATGCCAAGAGAAAGGCTTGCCACTAATTCAACCATCTTACAGTGGAGGTTCTTCGATGCTTATCTTCTACTTGGAGTAGAATAGGGGGTGCTGTCAGGCGCTGATATGTCTCGATATCAAAAAAAAATCTTGATTTAAGATAACATCTTTGAATGCCATATTCTGCAGATCTCT
>CAJQZJ010033675.1:589562-647966 GCA_907164525.1 Lophiomys imhausi | reverse complement strand
GCTTCCCAGCCCCACCCTCCCATGCTCTACCCCCTGACCCTTCCGTCTTGTTCCTCTGGGGTGGAGTGTCCCTGCCTAACAGTCTCTCACCACAGATCAGGAGTCATATGAGGGCCAAGAGCCTCTTCATTCACCGGGGGCCTACGAGGCAGTACTGCCAATGAATGGTGTCTCATTGCTACTGGGGGAATACTAAAAAAAAAAGACCAACAAACACACAAACCCACAAAAACAAAGAATATCAACAAAAAAAGAGAAGAAAAAGAGAAGGGAAAAGGAAAGAGAAAAAAGAAAAAAAGAAGGAAAAAGAAAAAGATAAAAAAAATTATGTCCTTGTTCCTTTTGATGTGTTGGTTGTAGTACAGATATCCTGTACGATATAGTTAAAATCCTACTATAAGTGAATAGATGCCATGTGCATCCTTCTGAGACTGGGTTAGCTCACTCAGGATGAGCTCCTCTAGATCTATCCATTTGGTTGCAAATTGCATGATTTCATTGTTTCTGATAGCTGAGTAATATTCCATTGTATAGATGTACCACAATTTTTTAATCCATTCTTCAGTTGAGGGACATCTGGGTTGTTTCCAATTTCTAGCTATTACAAATGAGGCTGCTATGAACATAGATGAGGAGACTTCCCTATGTCTCCGTGAGAGGTACATTGGGTGTATACCCAGAAGTGGTATGTCTGGGTCCTGAGGCAAGGTTATTCCTAGATTTCTAAGATATCGCCAGACAGACCTCCATAGTGGTTGCACAAGTCTGCACTCCCACCAGCAATGGAGTAGGGTTCCCCTTTCTCCACACCCTCACCAGCATGCGCTATCATTTGAGCTCTTTATCTTAGCCATTCTAACAGGTGTTAGGTGGAATCTCAGGGCGTCTTGAGTTGCATTTCTCTGATGATTAAGGATGTTGAACATTTCTTCAGGTGTCTCTCAGCCCTTAGGGATTCCTCCTTTGTGAATTCTCTATTTAGCTCCATCTCCCATTTTTTGATTGGATTATTTGGTTTCTTGGCATTTAGTTTCTTGAGTTCTTTGTAGATTTTAGATAATAGCCCTCTATCAGATGTGGGGTTGGTGAAGATTTTCTCCCAGTCTGTTGGTTGCCGTTTTGTTCTAATGACAGTGTCCTTTGCTTTACAGAAGCTTTTCAGTTTCATGAGGTCCCATTTACTGATTGTTGATCTCAGGTCCTGAGCTGTTGGTGTTCTGTTCAGGAAGTTGTCCCCTTGCCAATGAGTTCAAGGGTTTCTCTTACTTTTTCTTCTAGTATCTTTAGTGTGGCTGGCCTTATGTTAAGGTCTTTGATCCACTTGGAATTAAGTTTTGTACAAGGTGATAGGTATGGGTCTAATTTCATTCTTTTGCAAGTGGACATCCAGTTGGACCAGCACCATTTGTTGAAGATGCTGTCCTTCTTCCATTGTGCGTTTTTGGCTTCTTTGTCAAAGATTAGTTGGCCATAGGTGTGTGGATCCATGTTTGGGTCTCCAATTCGATTCCATTGATCCACTGGTCTGCTTCTATACCAGTACCATGCTGTTTTTATTACTGTTGCTCTGTAGTACAGCTTGAAATCTGGGATGGTGATACCTCCAGATGTTTTTTCATGGTACAGGATTGATTTAGCTATTCTGGGCTTTTTGTTGTTCCATATGAAGTTGAGAATAGCTTTTTCCAGGTCTATAAAGAATTGTGTTGGTATTTTGATAGGAATTGCATTAAATCTATGTATTGCTTTTGGTAGGATAGCCATTTTTATTATGTTGATCTTACCTATCCATGAGCATGGGAGATCTTTCCATCTTCTAAAGGCCTCTTCCATTTCTTTCTTCAGGGGCTTGAATTTCTTGTTATATAGGTCCTTTACATGCTTGGTTAGAGTTACCCCCAGGTATTTTATGTTGTTTGTGGCTATTGTGAAGGGGGTTGTTTCCCTTATTTCTTTCTCGGTATATTTGTTTGTTGTATAAAGAAGGGCTTCTGATTTTTTTGAGTTAATTTTGTATCCAGCCACCTTGCTGAAGTTGTTTATCAGCTGTAAGAGTTCTTTGGTGGAGTTTATGGGGTCGCTTATGTATACTAACATATCATCTGCGAATAGGGATAATTTGACTTCTTCATTTCCAATTTTTATCCCTTTGATCTCCTTTAGTTGTCTTATTGCTCTAGCAAGGACTTCAAGTACTATATTGAAGAGATATGGTGAAAGTGGACATCCTTGTCTTGTCCCTGAGTTTAGAGGAAATGCTTCAAGCTTCTCTCCATTTAATTTGATGTTGGCTACTGGCTTGCTGTATATTGCCTTTATTATTTCTAGGTATGGTCCTTGTATGCCCGTTCTCTCCAGAACTTTTAGCATGAAGGGGTGTTGGATTTTGTCAAATGCTTTTTCTGCATCTAGCGAGATTATCATGTGGTTTTTTTCTTTCACCTTGTTTATGTGGTGAATTACATTGATAGACTTTCGTATATTGAATCATCCCTGCATTCCAGGGATGAAGCCTACTTGATCATGATGTATGATACTTTTGATGTGTTCTTGAATTCGGTTTGCTAGTATTTTATTAAGTATTTTTGCATCTATGTTCATGAGGGAGATTGGTCTGAAGTTCTCTTTCTTTGTTGGGTCTTTGTGTGGTTTAGGAATCAGAAGGACAGTGGCCTCATAGAATGAGTTTGGCAGTGATCTTTCTGTTTCTATGTGGTGGAAGAGTTTGAAAAGTATTGGTGTTAGTTCCTCTTTGAAGGTCCAGTAGAATTCCGTGCTAAAGCCATCTGGCCCTGGGCTTTTTTTGGTTGAGAGATTATTAATGACTGTTTCTATTTCCTTTGGTGTTATTGGGCTGTTTAAGCTGTTTATCTGATTTTGATTTAGTTTTGGTAGGTGGAATTTATCGAGGAAATTGTCCATTTCGCTTAGGTTTTCAAATTTAATGGAATATAGATTTTTAAAGTAATGCCCGAATATTTTCTGGATCTCCTCAATGTCTGTTGTTATTTCTCCCTTTTCATTTCTGATTTTGTTGATTTGGGTTCTTTCCCTTTGCCTTTTAGTTAATTTGGCTAGGGGTCTGTCTATTTGTTGATTTTCTCAAAGAACCAACTCTTGGTTTCATTGATTCTTTGTATAGTTCTTTTTGATTGTAAGTTGTTGATTTCAGCTCTAAGCTTGATGATTTCCTGTCTTCTGCTCTTCTTGGGAGTGTTTGTTTCTTTTTTTTCCAATTCACCCAGCTTAGCTGTTAGTTCACTAATATGAGCTGTCACAATTTTCTTTTTGAAAGCACTTAGTGCTATGAAC
This sequence comes from Lophiomys imhausi, assembly GCA_907164525.1. NCBI lineage: Eukaryota > Metazoa > Chordata > Mammalia > Rodentia > Muridae > Lophiomys > Lophiomys imhausi. Next base: position 644,654 of record CAJQZJ010033675.1, on the reverse strand, counting down.
TTTCCTCGTAGCACAGCTTTCAAGGTATCCCATAGGTTTGGGTATGTTGTGTCTTCATTGTCGTTGGATTTTAAGAAGTCTTTGATTTCCTTCTTTATTTCTTCCCTGACCCAGTGGTCATCCAGTAAGGAGTTGTTCAATTTCCATGTGTGTGTAGGCTTTCTGTTGATTCTTTTGCTGTTGAAGACCAGCTTTATTCCGTGGTGGTCTGATAAAATACAAGGTGTTATTTCAATTTTCTTGTATCTATTGAGACTATCCTTGTGACCAATTATGTGGTCGATTTTGGAGAAGGTTCCGTGGGGTGCTGAGAAAAAGGTGTATTCCTTTGTGTTTGGGTGAAACGTTCTGTAGATATCTGTTAGGTCCATTTGTTTCATGATATCTGTTAGATTCAATATTTCTCTGTTCGTCTTCTGTCTTGATGATCTGTCCTTTGCTGTGAGTGGGGTGTTGAAGTCTCCCACTACTAATGTGTTGTGATCGACGTGCGGCTTTAAGTTTTAGAAGTGTTTCTTTTACGAAAGTAGGTGCCTTTATATTTGGGGCATAGATGTTCAGTATTGAAATTTCCTCTTGATGAATATTCCCTTTAATGAGTATATAGTGCCCTTATTTGTCTTTCTTCATTAACTTCAGTTGGAAGTCTGTTTTGTTTGATATTAGGATGGCTACTCCAGCTTGCTTCTTGGGTCCATTTGCTTGGAAAACCTTTTCCCAGCCCTTTACTCTGAGGCAGTGTCTATCTTTCATAGTTAGATGTGTCTCTTGTATACAGCATAAGGAAGGTTCTTGCTTGTGGATCCACTCTGTAAACCTATGTCTTTTTATTGGGGAGTTGAGTCCATTGATATTGATGGATATTAGTGACCTGGGGTTGTTATTTCCCATTAGTTTGGTATAGGTGGTGGTTCTGTGCCTCTTTTGGTTTAGTTGCTGAGGGGTTTTCTATTCCCTTTGTTTTCTTGGGTGGAGTTTTCTTCTTTGGGTTGGGATTTTCCTTCTAGGATTTTCTGTAGGGCTGGGTTTGTGGGTAGATATTGTTTAAATTTGATTTTATCATGGAATATCTTGTTTTCTCCATCTATGTTGATAGAGAGTTTTGCTGGGTAAAGTAGTCTGGCTGGGCACCTATGATCTCTCAGGACTTGTAGTATATCTGACCAGTCCCTTCTAGCTTTTAAAGTTTCTGAGGAGAAGTCAGGTGTAATTCTGATGGGTCTGCCATTGTATGTGACTTGACCTTTTTCTCTTACAGCTTTTAATATTCTTTCTTTGTTCTTTACATTTGCTGTTTCAATTATTATGTGGCGAGAGGAGTTTCTTTTCTGGTCTAATCTGTTTGGTGTTCTGTAAGCCTCTTGGATTTTTATTGGCATCTCTTTTTTCAGGTTTGGGAAGTTTTCCTCTATGATTCTGTTGAAGATATTTCCTGGACCTTGGAGTCGAGAGTCCTCTCTTTCCTCTATACCTATAATTCTTAGGTTCCGTCTTTTCATTGAGTCCTTGATTTCTTGGATGTTGTGGGTGAGAGATTTTTTAGCCTTCTCATTTTCTTTGGATGTTGTACTGATTTCTTCCACTGAATCTTCCATGCCTGAGATCCTGTCTTCCATCTCTTGCATCCTATTGTTGATACTCACATCCGTAGTTCCTGTTCTCTTCCCTTGGTTCTCCACTTCCTCTTTTAACTCTGACTGTGTTTTCTTTATTGTTTCTATTTCTATTTTCATGTCTTGTATGGTTTTGTTCGTTTTGTACATTTCCTTCTCCAGCTTGCTTGTTTTTGTACTAAAATCTTTCATGGCTTTTTCCTTTTCCTGTTCAAGCTCTGTCACCTTGGCTTGGAGCTCTTTAATGGTGTTGTTCCTTATTTTGATTTGTAGAATTGTGGCTTCTTTGAATTCCTTCATAGATTTAAGTTCTTCTTGCAGGGACTCTATCACTTTCCATAATGCAGAATTGTCAATGTTTTCATGTGTTTCTGTTGGTGTGTGGTCATCCGAATTGGATGAGTTAGGATGATTCTGCTTTATTGGAGTCATAATTCCTTGATTTCTATTTTTTTTTTTTGACCTTTTGCCATTGGATGCATTTGGCTGTCTGTTTTCTGTGCTTGGAACCACAGTGGATGATTTGGTGTAGGGGATGAGATACTTGGCTATCTGTCGTTGCTTACAGGGGGATTTCAAGGTCACTGTGGTTTTAATCGCCTGAGGCACTGTGAGCTGGTGCAGTCTATTCCCAGGTTGTGAGTAATGGACCAGGATTGTTTCACTGCTCCCAATTCAGACTTCCCTATGTTGCACTCTGAGTTATCAGCCTGTAATGGTTCTGATAGTATGGGCCTGTTTGCCCAGGCACAGATTCTGTGGGCTTTGTTTGTCTTCACGGAGGCTGACAGGGTCTGGCTCCACACCTAATATGTCTGGATTTTCCAGGATACAGCTATGGACCTGATTTCTGGTTTCTCTCTATGCTTCTTGCCACAGGGCTGGACTCTGTGCCTGATTCCCTTCCTGTCTGCGCCGGCAAGGGTCCCGTGGGTACCCCAAGCCCCGGATCCTCCGGCTGCCTGAGTGGACCTCTAGTCCCAGCAGCTCAGCTGTTGGTGCAGGGATCCCTGGCCCCGCCCACGCCTGTCTCTCTCCCCAGATGACCTGCCGTGCGTTCGCAGGGATTTGGCCCTGCCAGCCGTGCTCCCCCCTCCAGCTGCCCTATGGTGAGTTTGCGGAATTCGGCCCCTCCCACCCGCCTTTGTTTTCCCAGCTTCCTGTGCTCTCTTGGAACCTCCCACCCTCTGCTTCAGGAGTGGCTGTGGACCACCCACTGAGCCCTCTGTTTGTTCCTTCCTAAGCCTTCCACTATCTAGCAAAGTTTTTTAAGTGGGTATAAGTTCAACCTGATGTGTGGGAGCCCAATAGGCCAGCAATCTATGGCCAAGTGGACCCTGATTCTGCCTGCTGTAAGTTGGGATCGATCTTACCAGGCGCCTCTCCAAATGGGAGTTCCCGAATCCCGGGTTTAGTGGCTGTGAGAGATGGGGAGAGCCTTGCCCTGGGACTTTTAACAGTCCCTTGGGAGCTGTGAGTGTTCGGGGGGGGGGTCTAGCCCCTCCGGTTTTTGCACAGTGCCCAATAACTCTGTGTTTTTTATGGCTCTTTTTTCCCCCCGCGTTCAAAATGCATCAGTGTAGGTTGCCGCTATCTTGGCCCGCCTCCATTATTTGTTAATACATATTGTATTGTTTACTTTTCTTGTTGCTGTACCATCTACTCCACACAAAGCAGCTCAAGGTAAAATGGGTTTTAAATTGGATCACAGATTGATGAGGTAGTCATTATGGAGGGAAAGGCACCATGGCAGGAACTTGAAGCAGCTGACAAGGAGCTGCTGTGTGCAGCATATGTTTGTAGCCCTAGTCCTGTGGTAGGGAAACGACAGAGAGAGATGAACCCTAGGGGGCTCGCTGACCAGTAGTCTTACTGAACCAGTGAACTTCAGTGTCAGTGAGAGACAGCCTCAAAAAGTAAAGAGAGAAACTGAAACTGCAACCTTGTTAACAATGATATTTATTAACAATTATACATTTTTATACTAGGCCAGTGGGGCAGCTGGTGGCTGCGCGGGAGTCCTGCATGCCTGACTCGCTTTAACTGGAGGCCTATAGGCCTAGCTGGGCAGCCACTGGGGCTTGAAGAACAGTCAGCAGGCCTGGCAGGGAGACTCCTGGGCTAGGAGGGAGGCCAGCAGGCTTGGCTTGCCTAAGCTGTAGGCATGTAACAGGAAGCCTGCAGGCCTGCCTTAGCTGGCCTGGGGAACATGCAGGACTGGTGGGCCAGACCAGCCTTACCTGAAGACCTGAAACTTGTTGGGGCTTTTTCTCAATAATTAAATGCACCAAGACCTTTAATGTTTCAATGATCAGGCCTTAGTTGGGGAGATTCTTAACTAGAACCCGACCACCTAATCCCAACCAGTCATGTGGCTTGCCATACCTTCAGAGCTCACACCAAAATGTGCTGCTGCTTCCGAGTCCTGGAGGGAAAAAAGTTTCCTCAGTGTAAAACACAGGGTTCCTTTCTTCATCCCAGGAAGTCTCACCTTCCTATACTCTTTCTGTCCAGCTAATTAGCTGTCAGTGACTTTTATTAACCAATGAGAGAGTGCCTCAGAAAGGGCCGTAACCAGATCTCTGAACCCTGAAATCAGCTTCTGAGAACCAATGTATTAGACCTTCTCCAACAAGAGACAGTGACAGAGAACGATATCTGATGGCTCCACACGGGCATGTGAGTGAATAACACAGAACACGTACATGAATATTGCATACATGCTGCCCTCCTACTCAATCGTACAAAAAATAAAGACAAATAAATTGAAGTTGTTTATACATACTTAGGGATATTGTGCTAGATAGCTTTATGTCAACTTGACATAAGCTAAAATTACTTGAGAAGAGGGAACCTCAATTACGAAAGTGTCTCCATAAGTTCATGCTGTAGGCAAGCCTGTAGGACATTTTCTAAGTGACTTATGGAGGTGGGCCCAGCCCTTGTGTGTGGTGCTAACCCTGGGCTGGTGGTCCCAGGTTCTGTATGAAAGCAGACTGAGCAAGTCATGAGGAGCAAAGCAATAAACAGCACCCCTCCATGGCCTCTGCATCAGCTCCTGCCTCCAGGTTCTTGTCCTGTGTGAGTTCCTGCCCTCACTACCTTTGATGATGAACTGCTATATGAACTGTGAGCAAAAGAAACCCTTTTCTCCACAACTTGCTTTTGGCCATGGTGTTTTACCACAGCAATAGAAACCCTAAGACAGATGTCATCATTATGAAATAATTAATTAGTTAATTAATTCATTAATGATTATTTAAAAGACTCCATGTGTTTGAACTAATTTGGCTCACTTCCAGAGTTATTTTGTTCTTTTTAAAAAATTCATTCTGTCTCTTCAAATAAAAATTTTGTCTTAAATTTTCATTACAAAATTACTCACATTCTTTGAAAACACAGGATGAGGAAATACTATGTTTAAATGATCACATAAAAATGACAAAAATGATTAGAAAGAAAAGCTGACTTAACAATAAAACATGTAAACAAAACTATAAAGCTTGCTTAAAAACACATTTAGTTTTATTGGAATATGTGAGCCATTGGAGTGTAGAAAAATTAATTAAATGATTTGCTATTATTTATATTGTATTTAATTGGTTTGGCGGCTGAGGCTGTTAATCCTTAACCAGCCATTATAAATGAGAACACAGACACCACGTGGATTTTAAGAAGCCTTGGCCTGACTTGAGAAATCTTGGCCCATCTAAGCTAGCTCTTAATTTTATTATCCAAATATGACCCCATATATACATATGTTCCCCTTGGACTGCTATTCTCCACGCTATGCTGACATTCCTGGCCATGTGGAATGAGGTTCTTTTTTCCAACCCATGATGTGTGTCCTCCTTCTTCCTGCTCTTGGCTGGAATGAATTAATCCTCTTTGTAAAACGCAGGGTTCCTATTCTAATCTCAGGAAGTCCCACCTTTCTCTGTCTTTGCCCAATCTCAGGTCTCAGCATTTTATTTAACAATCAGAGACAATGTAAGTAACAGCAAACAGGACCAATTAATTAACATTTAGAATGTTTAACACAACCCTATCATTGGGCTGAGAAAATTTTGGGGGATATTGAAGGAATTGCATTAATCACATAAAATTGGGGCATAGATAATGCATGTTTGCTCTCATCTGAGCATCTCTGTCAAAATTAGGATCCCCTAAAACTCACTATTTTTCAACTATTTTATTTTAGAGATATTTTTTAAATATACTGTTTTATAATAGAATACAAATGATATGAATGGGGAGAAATTAGACGCCTGGAGATATTTCATTGGAAAGTGGGTGGAAGGTGAGTATAGGAGAGGGAGAGAGAAGGGAAAAATAGTAGTAAGGTTGTTTGGAAAAGTCATAAGCAATCATACTGCTTTTTACTTACCTAAAATCACATATAACAAATGTACTTACATACATACATACATACATACATACATACATACATACATACATACATAGTTTAAATGAACTTAGTTAATATTTGGGATGAAAATGCTGCTAAGAGGCATACACTACTAAACAAAAGCCCAACACACTCTCTGGAGTTCTGGTCTACGGAGTTCAAGAGATTCCCTAAACAATATAGACTGTTGTCATTGCCCTTGGTTGCCTTCCAGGTGTTGAAGGTCAAGTCCCTGTTGCTTAAGACATCATGCACTTCAAACACTGGATTCAGAGGATCCAAGCTGATGCTATGCAAGGTGCTAGGCAAGCTACCAAAATGGCTTGTATGTGGGGTTGGGAGCAACCAACACTCCCACCCAGCTGTGACACAATGACAAGCATGGAAAGATATCCCTAAGGAGGCAATAGTGGCACTCATATTTTGGTGATAACTAGCATCTCTCTAATTATATACATGTTCACTGATCCTGTAAGTGCTACTTAAGTAGAATTTCCTTATCTCATTTAAGTCATTGATTAGTCTATAAGATTACCTTGTAGATGGTGTTTTCATTATCTTTAACATAATACTGCCACTTTTGAAAACCATGCAACAATATTATATTCTTCCACACTCTCAAGATCCTTTATATAATACTTTGATAATACATTTTTTAATGTTGGTAATTTTAGCAAGATAATATTCCCCAAAGATTTATGGATTAAACTCAGCCACAGATACATTAAGAATAATTTATTGATGTTTTAAATTGTGTCTTTTCTTGATAGTGGTCTATTAAAAACAGTTCATTTATAAACTTCTATTATTAAATTAATATAGAGGTTTACATTTCTGTATTATTTTGTACTATATTCTTTCTTACATTAGTTCATACATGAACATTTCTTTAAGCACAAAAGACTTGTGACTTATAGTTCTGACATTATTCCTTAATGTCAGAAAATATGCACATAAAATTGTTGGAAATAAATAGATTTTGGGGGCTCTGGGAAATATCCAACAAAAGAGTCTAGAACATTTTGTTTAATTCAGAAGAAAAAACAATAAAATTGATCATCCAAAGAAAAATCACTCAAATCTGGCTTTTAATGTATCACTATTTGATAAAGTTTCTGAAAATGGTAAGGCAATTTTAGCAATATATAAAATGATAAATTGTTCGTAGGTCAAATGCCTACAGCACCAATTGTACACAGTTACTAGTAATTTGGTGTTTTAGTTTCTACCACAGTATTTTATAAATAAAATACCCATGAAGAATACACATTAAACAGAACAGTGAAGTATGTTACCTTCATCCTGTGTGCCTTTCCTGTAATAATTTATGCTCTACTTTCAATTTATACAGACTGTTTTTGAACAGTTTTCAAAGTAATACAAATATCTGAAATTTCAAATGTATCTTACAGGTTCTCAGAATATGCTAATACATACATGGCATACAGCTATTGGAGATTTGGGAGGGTATCATGTTTAGAAGATGTAAAGTATTCTTCCAAAGTTCTAATTAATCTTATTAAAAAGGCTATGTATAAGCTTTAAGAATAAAAACACTATGGTTTTTGAGTAAATGAAAGTTGCTTTCTTACAAGTATTCTTATCATTTCATAAGAGTATTAAATGCAGACATTTTTCACATTGTCTTTTATGACTTTACTGTTAATTGGCCTTTTAAAAAAGTTATTTGTATTTGACTTACAGAGTAATGATCTTCCATATGAGGTTTTCATATATGCTTCATTTTGATTCATTTCCACACCATTCCTCTTTATCCCACTGCCCCCATCTCCCACCTGTACCCTTTCACTCCAGTATTTCTCCCTTCCATTTTTCTATTGTCTTTTGCATCCCTTCCTTTGAAACTCCTCCCACCACATAGATATTTTCTAGTAACATGAACTATATCTACATTACTCTCACCTGGATACACATATGTAGAAGTAAAGAGGCTAAGATCTACATATGAAATAAAATACATAGAACATTAACCTTTCTGAGCCTGAGTTGCTTCACTTTATGTAATGTTTTTTCAGTTCTATCCATTTTTGCTACAGATTTTGCTTTTCTTTATAACTGAATAAATTCCATAATACATATGGACTACATGTTCATTATCCATTCACCTGTTGATGGACATCTAGATGGAATTTAGATGAGTAGCAAATATGGATGGACAACTGTCTTTAATAGGATTTGGATTCCTTTATGCATATGCTGGGCTATAGCTTAGCCATAGGGTAGCTCTAATTTTAGTTTCTCAAGAAGCCTCCACATTAATTTCATGCTGACTATACTAATTTATACTTTTGTGAACTCATGAACCCATAGCTGCTGTGACCACATGCACAAGATATAAAATATGGCCACCAAAATACTTGTATGAATGGTGGAGAGACTCATGAAGTCCTATTGCTAGCTGTGCAGCTATTGGTAACTGATGATTAGCAGCATATGAACAGTCAGTTCCCTTTAGGGATGCAGCCTATGAGAGGCTATGCAGGCTCGCTCCAGTAGATGGTCCTACACCCATCCATATAGAGGCACAAATAAATAGATTCAGTGGTTTAAGAAAATGAATGCATGAAGTTTTCATAAAAATGATGGGAAATTGGGGAATAATTAGAGATAGGGGAATGGAGGTAGATTTGATCAAAATGCATCATATTTATGTATAAAATGCTCAAATAATAAAAAATTAAAGGTTATATAAGTCTGCCTTAAATGGTTGTAGGTTTTCAATGGCTGAAATGCATGGATTAAAACAACAAAACCAAAACTAAGAAATGACATACCAGTGGCTGCCTGGACAGTTCCCATTTTCTCTCCATACATTCCAGCATCAATCTTCAGTTGTTTGGCCTTGTTTCTCTGACAGACATTGATTGTAGAGCAGGAATTATGAAGGATTTACCTACCCTGTCTTGGCAGAGCTAGGCTGTCGACTTATCTGCTTCCAAGTTTTGTCCTTTTTGGACAGCAGTCTGTCTACAGTTGGAGCAAGGTTTTTGTTTGTTTGTTTTTGTTGTTGTTGTTTTGTTATGCCAAGAGATAGACTTGCCACCAATTCAACCATCTCCCACTGGAGATTCTTCCATGTTCATCTTCTACTTGGGGTAGAATAGGGGGTGCTGTCAGGAGCTGACATGTCTTGATATCAAAAAATCTTAAGTTAAGAAAACATCTTTGAATGTCACCTTCTGCAGATCTCTTGAGGTTTTTGAAGAGGTCCTATCTATCTCTTATATTTAGATGAGCAAATGTTGCTTGTCTCTTAGCAACTTGATTTCTGATTAGCTTAGAAAATAACCGTGATAGACTGTCATAGTACCTAACAAAATGACAAGCTTGAATGACTATTAGTTTGCATTTCTTAATTATCCTAAATAACAGTTGGTAGCAAAAGGCCAAAACTTCACATTTCAGTTTTAAGCATTACTAGATACAATACCTTAAAAAGCATTAACCTTAATTTTGTATCAATATATAAAGATCAATACCAATGTGGCCAAATACAATCCTAATTTTATATCAAAACCAAAACAGGGTCTCACTATGTATTGTACAACTCTCTATGTAGACAGGATTGGTTTGTAACTCATAGTACTCTGCCTGCCTCTGCTTCTGCCTCTGTCACCCGAGTTCTAGGAATGAAGACATGTTCCACCATGCATAGCAACACCATGGATTTTATTATATCCTTAATGTGCTTATCTGCAAAAAGGTATGCTTACTTTAAATGTAATTTTAAAATTAAGGCATAGGCAAGAAAGTTTGAAGTACGCTTACTTTAGAAAACTTATTTTGATTGCACGTCCTCCAGCTATTGTCTGATTAGATAAGGTTGTCATCCAAAAGGGGAAGCCATTAGTATTTCACTAATACTAATGATGAAGTGCGTTCTTCAGGTTCAGTGTGTGAAAGAAACTTTTCAAGTAAATAAAACCAAAAATCTTTGAATGTACACAACTTGTATAACTGATTAGGAAAGAATTTTCATTGATGTAGAATGGCTATCCATTCTACATTCATTTTAATACGCTTCATTTAAATACAAGTTTGAAAAAAATTTATAGAATGAGGAATCAAAATATATTAATGCTTTATTTGTTTAATAGTATATTTTAAAATAGGTCAATACATTTCAGCATACAGGAATATGGAAAGAAAATGTAATTTTCCTAATCCTTACATTAAGCATAATTTAATAGGAATCATATATAGAACATAAATGGATTTGGAGATGTAGAGGAGAAAGACTAGAGACTATCCATGTTCTAGGATCCTAATGAGCCAAGGAACAGCACAATAATGAGTTCCCAAGTGTCTTAGTTACTTTTCTGTTGCTATGAAGAAGCACCATGGTTAAAGCAACATATAAAAGAAAACATTTAATTTAGGGGTTCATAGTTCTAGTAGTAGAGCCCACCACCATTACGGTATGGAGCATGCTAGCAGGCAGGCAGTCAGGCATGGCTCTGGAGCAGCAGCTGAGAGCTTGCAACTGATGCACAAGCAGCAGGCAGAGAGAGGAGGACAGGTAGACAGATTCTCAAAAGCCTGTCTCGGGTTTTTGAGAAATCAAAGCTCACCCCTAGTGACACACCTCCACCAACAAGATCACAACCTTCCCCAGATAGTTCTACCAACGAAGGACCAAGCATTGAAATATATGAGCCTATGGGCGTCAATTATCATTCAAACAACCAAACCAAAGTGTTCTTTGTGTATCATATATTCCAGACTTGGAAGTTAACAAGACAGTTCCCAAAAGTGTGATTTTTTTCTAAAATATTTTCCGTGACATGGTATAGAAATGGATAACAGACTGGGATTTCAAATGGATGCAGAGAGCATGAAGGAGGAGGAAGTGTAACTATAAACATACGGTTAATTTTTTTTGTCCATTTGGTCATATTAAAGGGTGTTCAACAAACAAAATGTCATTTCTTAATTTGTCTCTGAAGATATTGCCAAGAAAGACCAGCGTTTGCATTACTAGTTGAGGAATGAAAAATTACTCCTGTGCATTTGGATGACTAGTTTAGTCATAGGCCCAAAGAACAAAAAATATAGAGGAAGGTCACTTGCGCTTGCTATGCGTCGTCGTCATCACAAAATGTGGACCTCTGGTGTCAGATTCCAGAACCTACACCATTGGTACCTTGGTTCTCAAGTTTTAGTCTCTGAATTGCTGCTCTCCTGTTTCTTCACCTTGCAGAAAGCACAGTCATATTCCTCTGCATAGTCAGATATGTGCCTAGGCATTGATATTAGAATTTACAAATGTGATTAAAAATTGGTGGACAAAAAGTTGGTATGTTTCAAGAATAGGATCAGATATCAAAGTTTCTGACAGAAACAAAAAAAAATAGTTTTATGATTCTTTTACTTATGAACTATTTTAACCTCTAATAACTCATGTCTGTTTATTTGAAGTATATGAGAGAGAAACAGAGCTATAGAGGTCTTAAAAACTAGGCAGACTGTATTCCTGTTGTGGACAAAACTTTTCCTGGGGAGAAACAACACTTGTGTTTACTCATCCCAGATAGGGAGCCCACAACACATCAAAATATGACTAACATCGAAGTCCAATCTAGTGAGCCAATAATTTTTATTGGAGTTACTTGCATGAATATGGATGAAGGGTTTCTTATAGGAGCAGACATGATGCAAAGACAGCTTCATCACTAAATTCCCACCCAGCATGAGTGTCAGCTTACAAAGCTGGAGACCTGAAGCACACTGCAGAGCCCACAGGCAACTCAACAGATGGGAGAGTGTCCTTTCCAAGATCAACACAGTAGATCTAAACCTCTTCAGGGCAGCTTGGGTGGTTTCTTTCTTTCTTTTTTTTTTTTTTTTATATAAGTACTTTATTTTTTTTTCTTCAAGTTACATCTCAGTCACAAACCCTTCCCTATTCCCCCTTCCTGTCCCACCCTTCCACCATCTTCCCCCCCAACAGCTTCCCTTTTCAATCCAACAAATGGTTCTTTCTCTTATAACAGTAAATTCTATACAAAACAGCAGAATTAAATATGCCACATTTATGAGAGTTAAATGGCCCAGTATACCTTCCCAATGTCCAGTTCATACATATTTGGCCCCTGACTTTAACCTTCTACCTTCTAACCATCTCCATGAGTTTAAAGTTCTATAACTGACTTAGCTTTCACACTAACTTGCATCACTATTATAACCATCTTCTTAGATCTAGAATGCCCTCTTGATTCCTAAACAACTCAAAATTTAGCTATGAGACTCAAGCTGTCTATTCTTCAACCACCTCAGAGAGCTGAGAAGGGTAAATATATCTGATTATATAGGAAGTGCAGGGCCTGTAGCTTCCAATACTAAGAAATGACAAACCAGTGACTACCTGGACAGTTCCCATTTTCTCTCCATACATTCCAGCATCAGTCTTCAGCCTTTTGGTCCTGTTTCTCTGATAGACATTTATTGTAGAGCAGGGATTGTGAAGGACTTACCTACCCTGTCATGGCAGAGCTAGGCTGTTGACTTCCCTGCTACCAAGTTTTGTCCTTTTTGGACAGCAGTCTGTCTGCAGTTGAAGCAAGGAGTTTTTACATGCCAAGAGATAGGCTTGCCACTAATTCAACCATCTCCAGTGTGAGCTTGGGTGGTTTCTGTTGCTTCTTGTAACTCAATCTGGTCCTAGAGGCTTCTTTGTTGCTCGTCACTCTGAGCAGGAGAGGCCCAGTGAATCTAGTCTTTTTCAGAGACTTCCTGAAGCTATTTTGAGTTATTTCTCTTCCTTCTTAAGGACATTCCTTGAAGAATGAAATGTTTCAGTCTCAGAGGAAACTGTCACACAACAATTTTCAAGATGTTTCATTCAAGCTTCTTTAAGGCTAGTGAAGTACTATTCAGTCAAAATCTTAAGAATAGTTCAAATTCTGCATCTCATTATTCAATCTCCACTATCATAGCTACCTTCTTCCTGACACTGTCTATAAAGCTAGCAAAACAGCCCATTAACTTAAGGATGGTTTGACATCTGTGTGTACATACATGTGTAGAGTACTTGTAAAATTTCTAAGCACTTTAGCACATAGTAGGCTGAATTCACTAAACTGTGAATTTGAAATTAATTGATCAGTGTCTACCTGAAGCAGAGAGAGGATCCTTCTATGAGAGAAGTTGATTGATTGGAAAAAGCAAGAGTAGTGAATAAGTGGAAAGGGCAGGGATTCCTGAATGATTATTCTCCTCTGTTCTCTTGATTCCCTGCTTTGTTCATTCAGCAAGTTCGGGTTTATTTGAGGTGATGGGTTATAAACTTGCATCAGTCCATACACATGACAGTCTTAAGAGAGTCATGGAAGTATGTGCTCATCTTGTGATGCTACTAAAAAGCTCTTCAAAAGCCACTTTACAGAGCTTTCCCTATATTGAATTGGAATTTGGAGATAACAAAAAATCTGTAGGGCAAATCCTCAAAAATGGTAAAATTAAGTTCTTCTGTGAAAAATAAGACATTTTGCTCTAATTAGAAGTGGGTATTTCCTTAAGCAAAAGAGAGAGACCTTTGGTCTCTAGTCTAGCCTTGCAGTATAGTTTGGGAAACAAACCCTGAGAATCAAGCACAAGATCTTTTTATTATTGTGACATGATAAGTGTGTGGTGCTAATACTGCTACCAGTAACAACTCAGTGCTCTTAGGCTGGGATACACCATGCACCCCACCACTGAGGACCTCAGGATTGCTGGTGTGCTGTTGCCATGACAGCATTTTGGTCAATACAGGCTGGTCTCATCGGTAGTGCTTTATAGAGAATGACTCAGCAGTAGCAGCAAACACATGTTGTGCAACAGCCTCCCTGCCTTTTCTCCTCCAACTTCCCTTCAGAGCATCCCCACCCAGATGCCTGCAGATGCCAGTGTGGGGGCTGACTCTGCAGATGGCTGCATCAGGGCAAATTCATGAACTTATGAGTTCTTCTCTAACTCTTCCTTCTGTTTCCCTAGCACCTCAAGGTGCTGAGTTAAAAGGAAGTGTCCTGATAGTAAGGGCAAAAAAAAGAAACAAGTCAGAGTTAGTCAGTGTTTTGAGGACTAACTGCCACATCATACATTGTCCTTCATTACGATAATAGTGCAAGTATGGCACATCAAATGTTGGTACCATAAACACAATTTTGGAATTTTTAGTAATTGATGGTTCATGATTCAGAAAATTATGTGGTATCCCAGCTATCCAGCAACTTAAACAAAATCATGATCTTAGTCAAGAGAGTTTATGAGTCAGCTATAAATAAAGCATTCAAGAAATTGTACATATTTTTTTGTGTGTGGTGTGTGGGTTTGTGTTTGTATGTGTGTAATTAGATAAAATAATCTTATTTGATCCTCATTTGAATTACCATCTTTCAATAATTCTTTAAACTTCCATCTTAGAATTTGTCTGAAAGACATAGAGCAATATTTCAAAATGTGATGTACAGGTACATGCATCTCAAAACTGTTTACTAAAGAACCCTTGGAAATGACATAAGAATCATAAATATACTTTTTATTGAAAGAATTATAAAATATTTCTTAATATTAAAACAATCTTCAAAGTAGTTTAGATGAAAAAAGGCAAGAAATAAAAACTGTATATAAAACAATAAACCAACACATAAATACACACACATCACACACACACACACACCCCACACACATACCACACACACATATCACACACACACACACACACACCACCACACAGCACACACACAGCACACACACACCACACACCACACACACACACCACACCACACACATGCACACACACACACACACACACACCACACACCACACAAAGACACAAATAGGTTGGAGGAGGGTTAGTGCCCTGAGGCCCTAAGAAGTGGTCACTGCTCTGCCCTAGGCATTGTTATGAGAGTTAAACTATCTCCTGTATCCATGTGATGTGAGGAATGCTCCCCAGGTATCCCTTATTGAATAATAAAAGTTGCTGACAGCCTGTAGCAGGGCAGAGAGAGAATAGGAAGGTGGGACTTCCTGGTAAGGAGAAAAAGACTCTGGGAAGGAGAGAGAGAGAGAGAGAGAGAGAGAGAGAGAGAGAGAGAGAGAGAGGAAAGAACAGGAGGTTAGGAGGTTGTCGTTCAGTAGCAAGGACTGAGAGCACAAAGCCAAGAACAGCTTGCTTTGAGGACCATCCTGATGGAGAGAAGCAGCCTAAATGGAACATAAACCAGTATTATGGGGATTTTAGCAGGGAAGCAGACAAGTAGCTTAGAGGGTTGACATCTGCCCAGCTGTAGTGCTTTAAGGTCATTATAATTCTAAAGGGTCAATGTGTCTATCTGCCACAGTAA
The DNA here is from genome assembly GCA_907164525.1 of Lophiomys imhausi. NCBI lineage: Eukaryota > Metazoa > Chordata > Mammalia > Rodentia > Muridae > Lophiomys > Lophiomys imhausi. The sequence continues at coordinate 629,283 of CAJQZJ010033675.1, read as the reverse complement.
TAATTTCTTACATTAATTAATATATACAGAATAATAATAATTTTACACAGGTTAGAAGGCATCAAGTAAGCTGAAGTTGCACAGAGGACAAGGTTATTCCAGAAGAATGAATGAGGAATTGTGTAGGGTTGAAGCCACGTGAGCAGACCCAATGGAGTGGAACTAAAAGCATTGGAGAGGATCGAGATTTGCCAGAACTTTATGATGAGTTTTGGAAAAATTCAAAACCTTAATGGATTCATTTTTAGTGGTAATCAGTCTTTCCAATGAGGTGAAATGACACAGAACATTAAAGAAAATCTCAAAGTGAACGGCAGAGCTGGTGACAGCCTGTGTAGGATATAACTCCCACTTCCCCTCTGCTAACGCAACACTAGCTAGCTACCGTCTTGATGACATAAAAAAAAAAAATCAAAGAAGAAAAACACCCCCCCCAAAAAACAAACAAAAGAAAAACCAAACAAACAGAAACTGCAAACAGTGCTACCAGCAACAAAAACAAACAAAAAAACAACATGTAGGTGTTCTACTGAAGGCTGAACTCTGTACAGTGACCTTTTCTGCACTTCGACCAGCAGCACACATCTGTGTTAATTGCTGCCCCTACAAAAACAACCTCCTTTAATCAGGGCTGAGAAATGCAGCAATCTATAGGTACCGGGATAAGCATTTGGAAAGTATTTTGCTGCTATGTTCATTTGGCAAAATAACAGTAGGTTCCCCCATAAGCCTGCCCCCCCCACCCCAGCCATGTGTTCTTATCCAGGTTTACAGTACCAAGCATGCATTCTGTCATGTGGAAGAGGCCTTAAATCCAGTCAGAAAGCTCTTGATAAGACTGTATTCATGACATGACCCTATTGCTTCAGTGGGCATATCTTTCCAGGCCTGTCATTATTGTTGCTCTCTAGATAGAACTTCTGATCACTTTTCTCCCCCTAGTATCTTGCATGGTCCCTCTGGCATTACAAACCCTAACCCATGAGCACATACGCAGCACTAATAGGATCCAGTCAGATCTTAAAAAAACAAACAAAAACCAGACAAATGACAAAGGCATATATTTGGGAGAGCTATATAATGGGAGAGTTCTGGAAGGGAGTGGAAAGGGGGAATGATAGTAAATACGATGAAAATACACTGGGTACAGGTATAAACATTCAAAATGAAAAGAAAAAATAATATCTTTAAGAAAGACGGAAAAAAGAAGATGAAATATCTCACCCCAGCCTTCAAGGCAGCCAGGTGACTGGATAGGTTCTAAAGTAAATAAGGTTGGTTTTAAAATGAACACACAACCTAAATTTTTGCGTTTAAGTATTTTTATTTTTACTAGTTATTTGAGAATTTATTTTGATCATATTCATCCCCTTCATCACTACTCCCAGTCTGACCTGGCCTTGACTACCTAGTCAACTTTGCATTCTCTCTCTCTCTCTCTCTCTCTCTCTCTCTCTCTCTCTCTCAACTCATCAAGTACAGTTGGTTCTTCCCTTATATTCTTGGACAAATGGCCTATCTCTGGAGTGTGTTCAATCCACCAGTGGATATAGTCTTAAAGAAAACTGTCTATCCCTTTACCAAGTGGGACTTTGCAGCCAACTCTTCACTATGTTTGGATTTTGTATGTTCAGCATGTGCAGGTCTTGTGCATACTGTCTCAACTACTGTAAATTCATATGTTCAACTGTCCTGCTGTGCCTAGAAAATACTGTTTTCTTAAAGTTATCTCTACCACCTCTGGCTCATATAATCTTTCTATACAAGTTTCACAGTGATCCATGAGCCTTGGGGAAAGGTGGTGTGATATAGTGTTAACTGCAAAACAAAGGTTTTATATTGAGGATTGAGAGATCCACTAATCTATGAATATAGCAGTAAGTCATTAGGAGTAGATTTAGTGCCTTGTGCATTTAGCAGAATAACAGTAATTGGTTCTCCACTGTGACCTATGACCTGTCTAGCCACAGATACTTAACCCTAATATCCATACCAGATGTGGGACTCAGCTTGTGGAGTGGGTCTTGAAAGCCAACCAGAAAATGGTTAGTTAATTCTATAATGTTGGTGCTATCAGGGAGCATGTCTCACCAGGGCAAGTACTAATTGTAACTTGTAGGATAAGCCAGGTAAGAATTGCTATTTTCCCCCCTCTGGTAGAGTATATAGCCTCTTCCAGAATTATGAAATCTAGACAGTAGGGATGAAACTTCCAGGTCAGTACCAGCTTTATATCTCTGCGATTTAGGACTCAGGTATGTGGTGCTTTCTGCAATAGAGTCTTACTTCAAGTTCTAGAGGAAAAGCAAGAGCATTGTAGATAATCTGTAATTTTGAGTGGACTCTATGACTTAACTGTTCCAAAAACTCAAAAAGAGTAACCTATTACTAGTTCTGGTCTAGTGTAGTCATTGTTGCTTTGTTGTTACTTTTAAAAAATAAGTGTATATTTTCAGAAAATTCTAAAGCAGTAGGTTTCCACTATGATTGTTTCAAAATGATCTTAGTGTTATCCATCTCATATTCCCTTCTATACCCTGGTCACTTCAGATGAGGGTGACAGGCGTTGGCTCCCTCTTCCTTCCCAACTTGGCACCATAAAGTTGGCTGCCCCACCATCAACCCCAGTGAGAATTTATTACCCTGACAGTTACCAGGCTTCACTCCTTGTTTACTTTATAAAGTTCCCTCCCACATATCCTACAGCCCCTAAGTATTCAAATGAAGTCACTTCCAACGCTCCTCTATGGCCAATTGTACATGGCCACACAAACCTTGTCCCAGAGACCCTGGTCACCTCCCCAGGCTACCCTCCACTCCAGTACGTGAACCAGGTCTCCAAAGCTGTTCCCAGGCATGTGTTCTTAGTCTGTGCATCATGCGGATCAATTCCTGCCTGCACCCACCTACTCAGGCCAAGCTTCGCTCCCTCCAGTCCAGGCCAGTGGGCAACAGGCCTGGATACTCCAAGGGGAGGAGCAGAAACCGAGCAGCATTCAAATGCTACCCATGGACTCAGTGCAATAGAGTGTGAACTTTGTCACATGATATTGTCACATAATAATGACAGAACGTCAGACAGTCTTTACAAATTTGTCTGCATCTGATTCATTGTCTGACAACTTAGCTTTCAAAGGTCATACAACATGTTCAATTGTAGATCCTAGATAGAATCTATCTGCCTAATCTACACTTCAGCATTTCTGGTCATGCTAGAATTTTCTTTGTAATTAGCCTTGGTCTTTTTTGCCTCTCTATAACTAACCTTCTATCTATTGCACCACCAGGCTCAACCAACACTCCTTTCTGAACACATCTAGAATCTTCCTATATCTCTTTATCTCTGTTGATGAGATCTAAGTCCATAAATATCACCTCCTCCCATGATTGCAACGCTCCAATCTGTGTCCCCACTTTTGCCCATACTTCCTCTACTGTCTAGTCTCAATGCAGCAGCTTAGTGTACACACACACACACACACACACACACACACACACACACACACACAATACCAATTAATTTCATTCTGTTGAACGAAGTGACTTCCTATGTCACTCATAATAAAATCCAAAGACAGTACAAGGCTACAGATTTCTGTGTGTATTATCTGATTTGCCCACTCTTTAACTTACTTATTTCTTCTGGCCCTACTAACACATCTGTTGGTTCTGAGACATGCTGAACAAACAATGCCTTTGCATTAGCTACCAGTTATTCTATCTGCCTGCAGTGATCTTGATCGAAATTTACTCAGAGACCTGTGCAAAGACGCTGAGTCAGAAAGGTTTTTGTTGACAACTTAAAATACAAAAATATTTTCCCACTCCATCTTTCCTTATTTCTTCCAAGGAGTACACCATGATTGGCAACAGAGCCACAGCAGCCAACAACAGAGAGTACAGTTCTTATCTTTTCATGGTAGTGGAAAATAGTTTAAAAAGTGTAAGACTATCTGGGACACAGGCTGTGAGAACAATTTAGTGTAAAAAGGGAATATTTTATGTAACACTCCTTGAAAGGGCATAAACCTGCTATGTGACAGAAATGCCCCTTCCAAGACATAGACATGGAGATTGTCTACAAAGATGAAGGACAGCATCTACTACTCCCTGATCTACTCCCTGGAAACTAGCTGAGCCCTGATATCACCAGTCACACAACACTGCTTTGGAGGAGTGACAGAGACTAGGTTAAGGGCTTAGCTCCATTTAGGGTCACCAATATTTGCATCAAGCCCAGGTGATGGCTATTTTGCCACATATCATAGGCTACCAAAGTTCACTTGGAACATTGTGTCTGGGCACACTCCATAGCATTTGGAAGACCTCTCACTTCTTCCTTTGGTTCCTTAATTAAAGAAAGAACCGAGTTCAGAGGAAGAAGCTGAATTTTGAAGTCCAAGCAGACAATACATAGGAACATATCAAAAGAAAGATGGGTACTACTTGTCAGGTCTCAGGCAGTCCATATATCCAGGAATGAGCTCAGGCTGGTCATAGAAGGATTTCTAGTGGGTAGATAAGAGCCAGTGTTCCTCAGGAATTTGTAAAATGAGTTTTCAGTCCCTAATGGGAGTCCCTTCCCTTACTTCTGGCAAGAAGGGACATGTGGTTACCTATGACTCCTGTCATCATATCAAAGCCCAGGCTGGACTCCAAGCCCCATAGGACCCAACTCACAAGTACTTGTTTGCATTTCAAAGCATCTTAGCCCTTCTTACCTCCCCAGGCTTCCCTCTTCTCAGATACCTGTTTCTTTTTAGTATATCAGCAAGGTTTCTCTTCTAATCCCACTATCTCTTGCTATATTTTTTATCTCTACTGTTGGGTCTCTTGGGCTCTCTCCCTTCTCTCAAAGATAGCTCTCGCCTTGTCTAGTCTGCTGGGCATGTTTAGTCTACGTTCTCTCTGCTCTGAACATTTCCAGATGCCTCTGGATACTTTCTCTTGTTCATAATAAAATCCTTTCCCCTAAAAATGGGATTGTCATGTTGACTGTTTCTTTACTACACGCCCCGCCCCTCACATACACTACTCTCTGAGGGATATCTCATAGATGGACAGGAAGCAGTGAACTGTGTGCCATCTTAGGAAACTCCAGATATAATTTATACTGCCAGGGCATCTTGAGGCCATGAGAAGTAGGGAAATCAGACAGAATACCGGAGATGTAGCTGTATCACTGACAATGTGGGTTCCTGTGGAAAATTCATTTTTTTGCATTTTAAAAATTATTTAAACTGTATCCACATTGAAGATACTATTTACGTTTAAGGACTATTTAGATCTTGAAGAAATCTTCACCCAAGATTTTCTTTTAAAGCTCCATAGGCTTACCATTAGAATTTTTCTTAGTGAAAAGTATTTGAAACATTTTCTTTTACAGAAAATAGAATTATAAGAAATTTCAATTAAAAGTTATATTTTTGAAAAAAAACCACATTGTTTTATTCTGTTAATTGGTGCATTTCCAGTGAAAACATCCAATACAGGCCAAAGTAAGATATATAAAGGCAGGTTTATTGGATACGAGAGGGGGAAAGAAAGAGTATGCACACTCAGAGAGAGGGAGATAGATAGATAGACAGACAGACAGATAGATAGATAGAGGAGAGAGACAGGGAGAGGGAGAGAGAGAGAGAGAGAGAGAGAGAGAGAGAGAGAGAACCCAAAATGTCCAAATTATATAGGAAAGGGCTTCTGGGGAAGGGGATTTAAGCATAAAGGCAAGTGTGCCAGCACACCTGCCCTGGAACAGGTAGAGACTGAGGCATGCTGGGAGAACCTGGAGATCAAGTCTCCCTTAGTATGTTAAATATGTGCCTCCGTCGCTTGTCCCAGGTCTGAAACCCAACACATATAGTAAAAAATATCTGGATAATATTTTCATCAAGTTGTATTTGAGAAATCCGAATTATTTGGTAAGCATAATTTTTAACAGTTTTTGAAAATTCTGAGTATTGGAATATACTTCCTTGTAACTTTAGTAATAGATATCTTTATTGTGTATTTGTGCTATCAATCATATAACCTCATCGTTGACTGTGGACAAAATATGGATCTACTGTCTGTCACATTGTATTCTAGATCAGACATGTAACCCATGACTAGACATGCAAAAACAAAAACAAACAAACAAAAACAAAAAACAAAAACAAAAAAAACTCCAAGACTTTGGAAAGTATTTGGACTAAAATGCCAGAGTTTAAGGTAGTGTTAGATCACATGAGAACCAAAGAAAAACATGATTTTTTATCTGAATCATTTGGATTTTCACACAAAATAAGAAATAGAAATGATACAAGAAAAAAAATGAAAAGCTAAATGACAAGGAAATTATTTTGAGTTCCAGATTTAAATTTTATTAGCTTCTCAGAACTTTAGCTCGTTCTTTTCTTGCTATTATAACTTACATATTCAAGTGGCAAGAAAGAGTAGAATTTAAATATATTCAGATCCTTTCTTCTATGAGGTAGAGAGAGAACAAACCCAAACCAAAGAGAACCCTCCCTTGAACCATTGATGGAACAGTGAGAGTCCATTCAGTATTCAGGGATAATGTGCTTGGAAGATCAGGGCAGCACCTGTGGTGGCTGAAGGGGCCAAATGTTACAGGCTGGAATGTAGGGAGAAGCAGAAGAGGAGGTTCAAGCTCCCCGCTGGAATCCGGGGGTTCTCAGGTCAAGATAAAGGTGGCGTTTTCTGTATTCTCATCCAGAAGTGTATAGCAAGCCATGGAAAGGAGCCTGGCTACATTCACAATGGAAACAAAGCAGAAATCACAAGAAGTGAAATATGTTCTTTTTTGCTCTAATGAATATAATAACCCAGTGCTCTTGTAGAAACTCACTGTACTTCCTTAATAAACCTTGCTGTTTTAAGGCAGTGATTAACTTAATTTGTAATTTTTCCATTCCATTTCAGATTTTCTCAACAATTTGGTGGGGGGAACTTTAGAGTTCTTACACCTCCCCCTGCTGGCAGTAAACAGGATGTGCAGCTTTTGTATGTAAAACTTGGGCTTGTTTATCCTGAGAACAGCTAAATATAACTTTAGCTTGTTATTGTAAAAACAAGATTCCTTTCGTCGTTTCCGATCTCTGAAAATGTTCAACCCGTAAATTAAAAACACGAAGAGTAATAGAATCTTCTGGAGAAACTACTTTCTGAAGTCGGAGCAACAATGGATTTTATACTACAGGGTTCAAAAATCTACGTTTCTGAGATCCAGCCCCAGAAAGGACTTAAGATTTTGGGGCTTAGCTTTAGATTGCATCTCCTTGCTGCTGTTTTCTGTACAGATTTTATCTTAAACCCTGGGCAGAGGTGGGAGGATTACCACTCACTTAAGCTTCTCCAACACACTCTCAAACTCCCTGCTGTCCTTGACGTTGGGCAGCGGCTGTGTGTCAGGCACCAACTCACTCAAGACAGCCAGCTGTGGTCTGTAGCTCTGGGTGGGGCAGATGTTCAAGGGCGCATTGCCTGTCCTTTCTACCTGCAGGCCATGCTGAGCTATTTATTTTGTACATTTCCATTTGTTGACCAATGAAATTTCTAAAGTCTCTCTTGCCTTCATAATTCAAAGTACAAAAATATACCTCAATTATATTCCATGTTAGCCGTTTGGTATTCTTAGTGGTTGCTTTAGTTCTATTTCTTTTTACATCACTAGATTCTCTTCATATCAGAGGAGGAAGTGAGTATTCTGGCCTTGTTATCAATAGTGTCTCTTGCCTATTTGTTTATGCAGAGCACCTTCACGGGTGCTCTTGAGCTAACTGGTTTTGCTGTAGAGAATAAGGAGGCCCAGAACCCAACCACCATTTCAGGATGTGAAGATTTTTAAGGCTGGGAAAGTAATGCAGCCTCCCCATCAGTCCTAACCAAGTCTTTTGTGTTTTGACAGATAGCGGTGAGAAGATTTGAAAATCGATGTTTAAAATGCATTCCTTGTACCTGTATGATTCTGTCTGCTTGTGGACTACATTGTCCATTCAAGTCCCTTTCTTTTCTCTAGGTTTCTCTTCCTTCACTTCTTAGTCACTCCAGGAAAATACTTTCAAAGTCATCCTGATTACTTTTTTTGAAATGTTTTACTAATTATTAAACCCATGACATGTTTAATTTGAGTTTCAACTAGACTGGGTTTAATGACTAGGATTCTGTTTGTTTTCATCAGGGTGTGTAATTGCCTTTTTTTTTTTTAAACTTAGTCTGGGTATGCGCATTTTCTCCTGTTCTTCCTATGCAGCCAGTACATCTTGAACTGCTTAGAAGGCTGCAATCCTTCTGGGGTCTATATTCTGGGTGTTCTCTTTTCTACTGTTGATGATTCTCATGGTATGCAAGACTGTGACTGGGAGAGGGGGAGAGAGTGCTAGCAGGAGCTGCCTTCCTTGCCTTGGGGCTGTCAGCTGTCTCTTGCAGTTCTGTGTGTAGAGGCCAGACCAAGTGCAGTGTATCTCCCTGTACATCAGTGATGAGGTTTGCCCTTCCTTGCTGTGGAGAAAAAAGACAGTAACTCTCTTTAGTTTCTCTTCTTCCATCTGAGCTGCTACCATGGTTCCAGAACTAAGAAGTTGCCACCTTGCAGGAATGAGTACAGAGCCGAGTTACCAAATTCCAGGGTGTAGGGGGTTTTCAAAGGTTAGGGAAGTAACAAAAATTCTTTACTTTGAGACAATGCTAACTGTGCTGCACAGTACTGAAGATGGGCACCCAGAGGAGGGCCAGGTTATACAGAAATGACTTCTCTGTTTCAGCCTCATTTCTTTTCCCACCTTGCCAGTCCTCTAGTTCTGAACTCAGAAATAATCTTCATGTCTTGGTAATACATTCTATACTCACTTTATTCACTGTTTCATTTACAGCAATGGTTCCTAACTAGTGGGTCACAACTCCTCTTGGGTCCAACGATCTTTTCACAAGGACACAGAAATTTACATTGGGATTCATAACAGTAGCAAAAATACAGTTATGAAGTAGCAACAAAACTAATTTTATGGTTGGGGGGGTCACCACAATGTGAGGAACTCTATTAAAGGGTCACAGTATAAAGAAGGTTGAGAATCACTGATTTAGAGACTCATTTCTATCATCTCTGGATTTTCCCAAAGATTTTGCTAATGTTTGCACATTAATAATCATTCTCCCCCTCCCCACCCAGGCATCACCTGTTTGGGATCATGGCTTTTATACTTACCACATCTTCCTTCTGCTCTCAGTGATGTATCACAGAAGATGACAAGCAAACAGAGAGGTCAGTTGTGTGTGTGTATATGTGTGTGTGTGTGTGTGTGTGTGTGTGTGTGTGTGTGTGTGTGTGTGTGTGTTTAATTTCTCAGGACATTGCATAGTTTAGGGTCTCTAAAGTATTTTATAATTCGCTAGCAATGTGAATGTACAGGGTAAGTAGCTGCTACATGAGATGAAGGGTGCAAAGAAACGAATGCATACTGGTAATAGGGTCACAGATCACATTTCTGAACTTCCCGTAAGGAAGTGGGTTGAGCTGACTTCACACTCACGAACATGCTTTGGGGGCATTTTACAATTTCCCATCCCAGTTCTTCCTATGGCATCTTCTTCGGTGAAGTGCTCGTTTTCAAGCTTGCTTTTCTGCCTTAGGTTTTAAGACTCCGTGTCTTGAAGAAGAACGTCTCCTTTTACAACTTTCCTCATGCTGCCTCCATAGAAGAGTTGAGCTAGTCTTTCTGGCTTGTCTCCACCATTACCATCCTAGTATTATTACTGAGAGGACAGCGCTTCACAGATCCCCATTTCAAGTCTCAAAAAAAAAATCCCTTTAGATTTTTAATCTGCAATTCCCAGTGTTTGCCAATTTAGGACCATCTGCAAATTAGTTAATGTGCAGTTTAGTCTTTCTTTGAAATCAGTAATTAAGATGTAAAGTAAGACTGAGACCAAGACTAAGTCCCGGGGCTTCCCGCTGGGACCTCCCCGAGCTTATAACTCTTTCATCAGCTCCTCTGGCTTATCAACTTCCAGCCAAATCTCCAGCTATTTCACTCAATATGTAACTAAGCTGATGTCTGAGGATCACCACATTAATTTCTGTTTTGTGAGATGCTATCTGGGATACATATTTATTTGACTTGGTTTTGTATTTACATGTGTGGAAACCACACTGGAGACAGACATAGATAGCCTTTTAATATTAATTCTATTATTTTACTATAGCCAAAGTTCAGTATCTATAAAATAACTGCAAATAATGGATGCTTTTTCTCCTTTTAATTTTAAATTTGTTCCAGCATTCTAGTATCTTTCTACTTATTTAAGATAAAATAAAGCAACAATAATAACAAAAAAGGCCTTTATTTTGGTAAGTTTATTCACTTATTCCCCATTAGCTATAGAAGAATCTTTTGTTTTCAGGTCTTAGGCATTTTCTATTAGCTGCCAATTATCTATGTTTCAGACTGACATTCAAATAATTAAGTATTCAGGTGCACTGATCTTGCCACCAAGGGTTTTATGAGCACTTGAGAAATTTGTTTAAGTTTAATTGGGAAATTAAGCCATGGGGCAACGTTACTGCAGAGCTACACTGCTGTGCCCTGAGTAACCACACTAATCTAGGTCAGAAAAACACAATAGGACCCACAAACACCCGAGAACACAAAATTGTGCTCTTAATGACTGCCAAATTCTAAGGTATTTTAATCTTCCCTTGCTGGGACTCTTTTGTCCTCTGGTGTGCAGACGGGCCTCTGGTTTATTACCTAAATCTTCTTAATGATTTTCCAGTCCCTGCCTCTTTCCTCTGGCCCTTTTCTCTCTTCAGAGCTTACTCAAGTATTTTATTACTTGTGTGTCTGCAAAAACATATCGCTCTTTTCTCTGTAGTATCAGATAACATTCCGAGCACTCTGAGTTAGACACTGGTTTCTCCGTTGCTGGGAAATGCATTCAGACAGGCAGTAAACATTTTTATTCCGCTATAAATACACAAGAGTTTATGATGTCTGTGGGACTCCAGCATGATGGGTTTCTTCCCAGCTCAGACAGAGGGGGGTTAACTCACTTTATATTTTCTTTAAGAACATATCCTTGTTTCTCAATTAATGTAAGTTCAAATTAATAGAAGGTAAAGAAAAGTTGGAAAAGAAGATAAATAGAAAGGAAAGAACATAACAAGGGTTGCTTTGGGAGCCTAGAGGGAAGTGTGCATCTAAGTATATTCCTAGTCAAACTGTCCTGGCTGTTTTCTGTTACATAACATGTACTGTGCTTTGATGCCTTCTCTCTCCCAAAGGAGTACTGAGTTATCTTTGGGTGAAAAAAAATTAAAGACGTACAACCTTAAGTCTCAATTTTTAACTTTTTACTAAGCATATGAATTAGCTGAAATATGAAATTGTTTTATGAAGCAATTTTATATGCTTAAAACTCTTGAAATCCCAACCTCATAAGATAGATATAGACATTTTACTTTTTAAAAGGAAGTTTTTCAACTAGGGATTTGAAGGAAATTGACTAACATTTTCTCCATGTTACTATGAGGTCTATTCTTTGTTGTGAGTCAGGAAGATGGCTGTGCCCATCACATGTAGGAGCGTCTACAATCTTAATTTTGCTCTTTAGATTTATTCTTGTTTCTGACTATATATTATTTTCTTTTTGTTGCTATTTTATGGTGATAGTGTCTTAAGGCCAAGGACCACTAAACCTAAAACAGAAGATGTAAAAATAAATGTCATGTATTCTTATTTCTCCAGACACCACAGACATGATGTCACTGTGTTTTAGTGAAACGCACCATCTCAGATGATATTCCAGGTCCATTTTTATTCTTTTCGTTCTTGGGTAAAGATTTTATTGAATATGCCCTTATACCTTTGTATATTGATACAAAATTAATATTATATTTGGCTAAATTATTATTGATCATTGTATATTAATGCAAAATTAAGATTGTATTGGACTACATTGGTATTGATCTTTGTATATTGACACAAAATTAAGATTATATTTGGCCACAATGGTATTGACCCTTGTATATTGATACAAAATTAAGGGTAACGCTTCTTAAAGGTATTGTAACTAGTAATGCTTAAAAATGAAATGTGGAGTTTTGGCCTTTTGATACCAACCATCATACCATCATAAATTGTTTAGGATAATTAAGAAATGCAAACTCATAGTCATGCAAGCGTGTCATTTTGTTAGTTACTATGACAGTCTATCACAGTTATTCTCTAAGCTACTCAGAAATCAAGTTGTTAAGAGACAAGCAACATTTGCTTATCTAAATACAAGAGACAGATAGGGTGTCTTCAAAAACCCCAAGAGATCTGCAGAATATGGCATTAAAAGATGTTTTCTTAAATTAAGGTTTTTTTGATATCGAGACATGTCAGCTCCTGACAGCACCCCCTATTCTACTCCAAGTAGAAGATGAGCATCAAAGAATCCCCAGTGTGAGATGGTTGAATTAGTCGCAAGCCTGTCTCTTGGCAAGAAAAACCTCTTGCACCAACTGTAGACAGACTGCTCTCCAAAAAGGACAAAACTTGGAAGCAGGTAAGTCAACAGCCTAGCTCTGCCAAGACAGGGTAGGTAAGTCCTTCATAATTCCTGCTCTACAATCAATGTCTGTCAGAGAAACGGGGCCAAATGGCTGAAGATTGATGCTGTAATGTATGGAGAGAGAATGGGAACTGTCCAGGCAGCCACTGGTATGTCATTTCTTAGTTTTGGAAGCTGCGGGCCCTGCACTTCCTATAAAATCAGATATATTTATCCCTCTCAGGTCTCTGAAGTGGTTGAAGAATAGATAGCTAGAGTCTCATAATTAAATTTTGAGTTTTTTAGGAATCAAGAGAGTGTCCTAGATCTAAGAAGATGTTTTAAAAATTGTGATGCAAGTTAGTATGAAAGCTGAGTTAGATATAGAACTTTAAACTCATGGAGATGGTTAGATAGTAGAATGTTAAAGTCAGGTGCCAAATACATATGGACTGGACATTGGGAATGTATGCTAAGCCATATAACTCTCATAATTGTGGCCTATTTATTTCTGTTGTTTTGCATTGTATTTATTGTTATAAGAGAAAGAACCATTTGTTGGACTGAAAGGGGGAGCTGTTGGGGGAAAAAGATCTACCTTAAACTAAAAAAAAAAAAAGGGTAGATGATGGGGGGTTGAGGAGGAAGAGAGAGGAAGGATGGGTCAGGAGGGGGTAGTAGAGAAGGGATTGTGACTGAGATGTAACTTGAAGAAATAAAAAATAAATTATTAAAAAAAATTTTCTAAATAGCTTATTTATCAGATATTGTAATAGAGTAAATTAGAAACAGGAAAATATCAGTGTTCTTAAAAGCTAGACAGGATTGGTTTACACATCTATAAATAAGAAGGAATAAGAAGTCACCATTTTCTGTTTCCAGGTTTTTCAAATAGTTTGAGAAATAGAATTCAAGATATCAAGTTTAGCAATGATCCTACATAAGTAGTGTTGTGTCTGCTATTAAAGTGGCATCCATGTGAATTTACATAGAAACACAAAAACAACTATTCTGCTTATTACGTTTTCAATATAAAGTATCTCCCAAAGGCTCATTATTTTGGGTGATAATGCTACTAGGAACTGGTGAAACATTTTAGGTTGGTCATCACAAATGTGTCCTTGAAGAGGACACCTGTTCCCCTCTCTCTTGTGTTCCCTAACATCATGCTCTACCTCAACACAGGCCTAAAGCCAAAGGTGCAAGCAGCCATGGATAGAAACTTCCAGAACCATGAATTAAGACAATCTCCCCACCCTCCTTTTACACTGTCTGTCTCTGGCATTTTGTCACTGTAACTGAATGGTGTGTAGCACACTAGGCTTTAGGCAAGTCTAAGGTAATTAAAATTCAGAGAAGTAAAGATCTCAACCACAGAGATACCAATTGCCAGTGGAAGGTGTTGAACAGAACTGGAGGTGGTCATCATGCTCTACCGGGCCCATCCGCAGAATGGCGACCTTCTACAAGGAAGGCTGAATTGAAGAAGCAAGATACTGATCTTTCTGAGAAAATATCTGCAGGTCTGGTTTGAACTTCGGTAAAGAGTCCCAAATGAATGAATAAGATTGCTTTGTACTTATGAGTGATCAAAAAGAGAAGGAAAAATTGAGAATTAGTGAAGGTGTTTAGCTAAAGCCCACAGACAAATCAGCACAGTAGAAGCCACAAATGGCTTGGGTTTGGTATTTAAGTCAGCTAAACATTACTTTGTATGCAATACAGAATGGTGATATGTCTACACAGGGACCTAGAAACTACCAAACTGAAAAACACTGCTCAAAGTTTTTAACTGGGCAATGGTGGATTTAAGTTTTTCAGAAAGTAATGTAACTCTATAGCCATTTCAATATGCAAACAATTTAAAACACTAAGACTCTTTGCAAATGTGTTCACCATTATGGAAATACTAAAATCTGTGAGTTTTGCCTTCCTTACTCTCCTGTTTAATGACATGTGGAAGAGGCAGAATATCATAGACACCATTAGATGGCAGTATCACACAAAACTATGGCTTCACTTATAAAAAGATTACTTTCTAAGTTGTCAAAAAGTAGGTTTGTACATAGGTAGTAAATATGCAGTGAATGTTCTGTTGCTGGCACATTTTTCCATGTAATAAAAGGAAACTCAGATTAGAGATTTGATGCAACTAAAGGCTGAACTCACAGAGGAAGAGAATACAAAACCTGTGAAGGGCAATAAAGTCAGGACAACTCCTGACAGTTGGCAGACAGGTCTCATGCACCAGCAGAAGCCTACAGCATTCAGGGCATGAAATGGCACAGGTGACATTGCAGGGTTTGGTTAAAATCTTTTGAACACCATTATTTTAATAGGAAAATGTTAAAAGGAAAGTAGTTTAATCATTCCACGATGTCCTCTTTAAATTTAAAAATAAAAATATCTATTTCATCTGTAGTTAGATGGATAGAGGTAATTTTGAGTGTTTAAAAGCAGGATATTTACCTAAGTATATTCTGTAGGATAATGATTTTGAACATGAAAATATCTCTTTAAATAAAATATGAAGTTTAATAACTCCATTTAAAAATTATCTAATTAAGTTTTAGAAAGAAGTGTTATTGTATACAAAACTCTAATAGATAAAATTGAATTTGTTCTAAATATTTGTCTTTTACAGACTTCTGTGTGAACATATTAATAAAAAGAACGCATTTAAAATATAGTCAAAATTTACCTCAAAATCATTTTCATATGGTCCAGTAGCCTGCCCAGGCTTTATTTTGTATGCTATACAGAAGAGTGATATATGTATCCAGGGACCTAGAAACTACCAAACTGAAAAACAAAGAAAAACAAAAACACTGCTCAGAGTTTTTAACTGACCAATGGTGGATTTAAATTTTTCAGAACACATTGTAACTCTCCAGTTTAACATTGCTCCTTCAGTCCTTATATGACCAACCCTCGACATAGTGACAGAGAAGCAGTTTATGGGGACCAAATCCATGACAACTTTTAACAACATGAGATATTATTCATGCCAGGGACATTTTAGTTGCCAGCGACATTCCCTCATGAAAGTGGTTTGCTCAGCATCTAGATCCGCAGAACCCGTGTCTCCTTTCTCAAGTGAGTTCCCTTCAGTAGTGGACCAGTCTAGTTTGTTGAACATTCCAGCTAACATCCGATGATGTTCTTAAATTAGGACTTACCATTTGTTTATGTGATGATCTTTGAGTTATATTTTATTTATTTGCTTGTGGGCATGTGCATGATCATGTGGAAGTCATAGGTCAACGTTGAGGAGTCGGTTCTTTCTTTCCGCTGCATGGGTCCCAGGGATTAAACGTGGGTTATGAGACTGGGCGGCAAGCATCTTTACCCACCGTGTCATTTCGCTGGCCCAGCTTGCATGTGATGACTTTTGAAGCTACGTTTTTTTCTCCGTCCATCCAGAAGAATCACACCAAAGGCTGCCCCTGTGTTCACAGACTGATTCTTTGATGCTCCAGGCCATACTGTTATCACCAGCTGTGGTCAGGGGAAAAAATAGAAAGCCCTCACCCCTGTGATGTACTACTGTACAATTAGGCACATAATGTGGATTTTATGCTTTTCTAAGAAACATCTGGCAGGTTGTACTTCCTAAAAGCAAAGCTTGCATAGCCAGACCCTCTGTAACATTTTAATATCAATGTTCCTTTACATATGTTACTTACCGTGTTTCTGCCAGTTTTTGAAAAACCACACTCTATCTATCAGAGTGAGTGCAAACTCAGAATGCCTGCCAGGAGGTGATGTGTTTGTGTTGGGAGCTAATATCTACCCTAATCTAAATACCAAATGAATTTTAGATTGACATTCTAGCCCAGCATTAGTCTTTACCCTTGGGAAAATCATTGTTTATGTATTCTGTTCAGGTACTCATAATTAAGAATCAATCTATTTAAACTTTGTTGCTTACATTGCATTTGCATTTCTGAGATATGAGGAAAATGGGCAAAGTTATTACATGTGTCCGCATGAAATAATGTTGGCAATTAAAAGTTTTAAATACATTTTCTTAAGATCTCAAAACAAAAGATATGCTACCTAGGAAGAATGAGTCACTATCTAGAAATCCTTGTGAGGCAAAATCTTTTTCACTGATGGCTTCTCTCTCCTTGAAGTGGGGTAATAGGGACAAGGACTTCTGCAAACTAAGGTGGTGTTGCTTGTTGAGTGAGACAGCTCCATAGGGCTGTATTCTCCTGCAAAAACCACATGGGAACAAACAAGTGATAATAAAGACAAAGAGAAATGACACAAAGTTAAAACTGAAGAAAATGAGAGAAAATCTAAACATGGCTCCAATATTTGGAAACTTTGCATAAAGTGGTAAAAATGAGCTTTAACAGACATGTGAATGAAAATTGTCTGTGCTCATTTGTAGGACATTAGTATAATTTTGCTGACTATGCTAAAATTTTAAAAAATAATTATGGAACTTTTAAAAGACTAATAAATGACAGTGTACGAAGTATCATCGTATGTAGGCAATTGTCTACAATAACTTCTTTAGTTAATGGGGCTGGAAGGGACCTTCCTGACATATTTTAAGCCCTTGTCGGAGTCTAAACACTACACTGAGTGACCTGCAGCCACTTTTTCTTTTGTTTTATCTCAAGCCTCAGACACTTTGGTTAGGGTCTTCTTTCTTAATTTTTAGGCTCCTTTATTTATGTGGTTGGCTATAACAAAATGGTTTCTACAGAAGTGTCCATATCTAAATACTGAGTTGATGGATTTTATTAGCAAATTCTACCACTGCACAGTGAATAACTCTCTTGGTCAGAAAACTAAGTTTGTGATTTGCATATTTTGCTACTTTCACAGAATGATGATTCTTGAAACATATCAAATAGCAATGGCCACAGCATCACAACCTTGGACATGCTGGAAACACAGGTCAGTGTGCTCATCCTTAAACAGAAGGACATATGGAGCAGGACTTATGGGCTAACCCTATGCTTTTAAGTGTTTGAATTACAGAACAGGACAGAACTAATTTGTAGCGTCACTTGGTCAGAGAAAGAAAGGAACTCTAGATCAACTATGTGAAGCCCTGGTAGTCAGGCGGGTAACACTGTGAGAGACTTTCCTATGGAAACACAGTAAACAATATTATTCTAGGAAAAACCAGAAGCACAAATTAGAAATGGGAAAATTCCTTGAATCAGGGGTTGTGGCCATAGGCAGAGAATAAACATACATACTGGGGATTGATCACAGAGATGCTGACAAACAAGTACAGTCTCAGGAAGAAAGGAGAAGAAAACTTGTATATAGCCTGCCAAACAGCACAGTAGGAACACAGAGGGTCTGCCTCTTTCTTAAAGGACATTCCTGAGAAGAGCTAAGAGACCTTAACTCTAGATAAATCAATAACCCTCCCAGGAGAAATCAAGACTTCAAGTCCAAATTTATGCTGCTGTGTTGTGCATGATTCACGAACAGAAATGAATGGATGGAATATCCAGATCTAAGCTAGGGGAATCTCTAGAGGATTCTGTGAAGGCAAATATGGGAACTCCTCAATCATATAGCATAGAGGATGCAAATTACCTCTCCTAGGGGGTAAGTATAGCAAACAAAATATGAACCCAGACAGTTCACAAGAGTTGGCACTGGACTGGGAGAGGCTACTCAAAAAAGCACAAATTTCAGATAGGCAGGAAGAGTAAATTCAGAGGGTCTATCATTAAAATTAGAAAGTGGAGCTGATAACTAAGAATTTCATGCTGGAAAGTTGAGATTACAGATATTCTCACCAAAAGCAAACGATAAGGACGTGAGATAAGGCATATGTAAATTAACTTACTTAACCATTCCTCAGTGGATGCCTACACTGAAACAAAATGTCTTGTACTTTGAACCAATTAAAAAAAAAGGTATGCTCACAGTAAAATCGCAAGCTAGGTGAGGGAATGATAAACATAGGAAATGAAATACTAAACAAGAGCTGACAAAATAATGAGACAACCAAAAGGGTCTGGTAATGTAAATATGTGTGCTCATGAGCAAGTCAACAGGGTGGGAACACAAATGACTATTTTCTACCTTATACTTCCTTCTAGCTCACTAAATGTTAACACATAACTTATTTTATAGGAAGCTGTGAGTGATGAAGTTTCTTATTTTTCTGTGTTTTGTGTCCTAACTCTTGGGAAACTTTTCAGGTTGCTCTCAGTTGAAAAGCAACACAAAACGAACAATACTTTCCCCCGAGAATTCTGAGTTTATCTAGAATCTTGTAGACAGTTCTAATATTTTCATTTGTAATAAGCTTTATTTTTATTTTCCACTAAGCCTTCTATTTCTTTTTTCTTTCCTGATCATTACTCTAGACATACTTTGGGAATCATGGAAACAGACACAAAATCACGAAAATAATCATTTTTCCTCACTCAACATTTTACTGCCAAAGCCCGTGTATCATTTCTCTGACAAAGAATGCAGCAATTTGAATGATAAAAATTTATTTTTGTTAGTTTAATATGTTTTCTTTATTTTACCCTTAAAGCGTAAGGTGATTTATTGGTATCAGAGAGTGAGGTTACATGTCTTTTACAGGAGCACAAATAGGCTTTCTTTTTCTTCAAATAAAAAAAATCAGCTTGGAGCCTGTGGTGGAGGCAGAACATATTCAGCTCTCAGAAAAGGGAGGGAGCAGAGTTAACAAGGGGTTGCCTTCAAAGATGGTTGAAACCCAGGGGGAGTTTCATCACAGGATTTTGGCTCTGGAAGGTCTTTGAAGATTTTTGGATTTTCACTTAACAGGT
Source organism: Lophiomys imhausi (assembly GCA_907164525.1). NCBI lineage: Eukaryota > Metazoa > Chordata > Mammalia > Rodentia > Muridae > Lophiomys > Lophiomys imhausi. The sequence goes on along the minus strand of CAJQZJ010033675.1, from coordinate 609,961 downwards.
GGTCTTGCTCCTGCTGCTCTCTCTGCTGATCTGAAGCCACACAGCCCAGCAGGGCTTCTACTGCCTGAGCTTCTGGAGGTAAGACCCGAGGAACTGGTCCTTTCTTAAGTTTTTTTTTAAATTTATATCCAATAATTACTTTTCTATTGAGAGGGTTACAATCTCCCTTCTCTTCTCCCCACCCACTACCAACCAGTACTCCAGGTTTTGAGCTTCCATACCTGCCCCTCAATTACATCAGAAAATCTGAAAGGATGGATCGCTGGAGTTGAAAGTGTCCACTAGGTGGCAGAATTGATTAAGCTGAATAGTGAGTCCTGGAACTCCAGGTACAGAATCCAGATAGAGAAGCAGATAACACGCTAAGAACTGGCAAAAAAAAAAAAAAAAAAAAAAAGGGAAGAGGATGAGGGGTTGAGGGTGGGAGGGTGAGACTGGAGGGGGAATAGGGAGGGGACTGCGATTGAGATGTAACTTGAAGAAATAAAAAATAAAGGAAAAAAAAAAAAAAAAGAACTGGCGCCTCCCCGTTTTCCCCAGTGTGATTCCTGAGCTGCCCAGGGTGCTCTGAACTGCTTCTGGCCGCAGCCCTGTTGTTACAGTCCTTAGAGGTGACCCTTTATAGGGAGTGATGCTATGGTGTCTGACAGCCTGTTACATATTGCAATGCTGTCACTGGAGGCTAGAGACACCTCTAAAGGTCCTAGTTCAGGAAATGGTGGCCTCCAAAGTCCTAGCTGTCCACCCACATAGAAAATTCAGACACATTCTTCATGATATCCCACGAGGAATACCAACAGCATCTCTTATTTAGAAAAAAAATAATATTATCCACCAACCAAGTTCTCTTTTGTGGTGTGGCCTGGTTTTGGTTCAAGTAATTGTTTTTGCACAGCTAAGTTATTCATTGTGCTATTCTTATTGAGTATCTTTACTCTAAGATTGAAACAGTACCATACAGTTTTCCCTTCATTGCTCATTTAATGCTTATTTGATTTATTTCATGCAATAATTCAACTTTTCAACAATATTATTCCACTTAGAAAACACATACAGTCCTATTTGAATGATAGCCTTTGTGTGATCAACTGGGATCCCTTGTGACCACTCAGCCATTGAATGCTTACTATCAGGAACATGTCTTCCTAACTACTTTATTTCACCATTTCACAATACACAGGAAGGACCCAGTTACTGATACCAATTCCATCCTTTAGCAAGGAGCCGAAGTTGAAAACAGCAGACTTACCCAGAGCACAGAGCTAGTAACTATAAAGTTTAACAGGACAACTTCAACCTTTCACTTGAAGTTTCCTTATTGAACAATGTATTTTTATTTCCTTAGTTGAATTTGCATATTATGAACACTGTGCATATATTTAATGGCTGCATATAGGGCCGTTTTATATATTCTCCTTGTAATTTGTGAGTAAATAATCTGCGTACGCACTGAAAATGAGAGAGCCATATACACTATGAGTTAGGCAGTAATTAATTGTAATTAAAACACAGAACTCATCATTTCCAGGGAAACGTGAATTAATGTATTAGACTGTCTTATACACAAAACTGAAGGCTGGGGCTGGAGTGAACGGATATGCGGATATGCTGTCTTTTGCAGCCATATCACTAGTTGGTATTACCATCTCAGCCTGTGGTGACACCGCTTGGGCTACTGAGCAGCAGCATTATCTAGATCTTACCTGACTTCCTAATGATGACCCGACAGCTAAAAAGCTGTCCTTTCTCTTTAAGTCATTGTAGACTTAGAGAACAGTGTCAAAGAAATATGAGAAAGTCCCATGAACCCTTCTTCCAGTTTTCTTATGTCATCTAATATGATACACTGGTCAATGACTATTAACTGTACTGCTAATTCTAGGCTTTATTTTGATCTACATATTTTTCCACCGATATCCTTCCTCTGTTCTTGGATCTAGTCTTCGACCCCATGGCAAATACCCTTCCTTTCCCCTTTTTTCTAACTAGTGCTGAAATGCATCTTCCTCACTGCCCATTTGTTTTGACATCAGCCACTTTAAAACCTAGGGGTCTCGTGCATAGTCCACCAATGTTGAACCAAATTGGAACACAGTGTGTGCTGATGTAGGTCTGAGCTCTTCACGTGGGCTAGGATCTGGCTTAGCCTGTGACTTTCCAATGGGAAGCTGGGAGCACTACCTTCGCAGTTAAACCTCAGAGCCTTTGGGGAGACTTGGACATCCACACTGGCCATCAGCATTGCTCAGCAAGTTTCCTGACTAATCATCCGATCAGAATGCCTTTGCAATTTAGAACTTCTACTTAGCCAATAAATTGCTTCGGGAAACATTTGTTGTGGAAATTCCTTAAAAAAAAAAAAAAAAAAAAAACCCTCCTGCCTTTGTCTACAAGGGAAATATTTAGAGATGCTCCAAGTCAATGAGCCCATATTCCCTTTAAACTCCATGTTAGCCTTTATATTTCAGTCACCAGTCTCTTTAACTCACACCACCATTCCATTTTGCTTAGCTATTCTAAAAAGATACCATTTCATCTGTTTAAAAAAAAAAACACAACTCTCCAAGCACACTGCTGTTGAGCAGGCCTAAGTAGATTTTAAAGTATCCTTTTGGACACTGGTCCTTTTCATTTCCTGGACTATCCTATTGGTAAGTCATCACTTTATTTCAAAGATAACTAAAGAGGTCTACTTACCATAGGGTCATTGCTATGTAAAATCCAAGTATTTTTGATTTCAGTATCATATCTTGTTTTCTCACAAAATTTTCAGCATCCAGAGTTAGTCAGGATCAACACAAAAAAAAGTGGCCCAGCTCTCTATAGCTCAGATGGCTAGCTTACACTGAACAAGAATCTTAATGTAGATTTCTAAACAAGTATTTATTATAAGTGCCCAAAAGGGATCCTAACAATAAATTCACCTTTAATTTCATGTTTAACATGAGGGATCCCTACATGGTGACAATTACTTATAAATAATATACTCAAAACCGTCACTTGGGTGAATGAAGAGGTGCATTTTTATTGCTATGATTTTGGTATAACTAATGAGGTTCTCTATATATGATTGAAAAATAACTTTCTGATTTCTTAGCTGTGAGCTCTGTGCTTGGATTATGCCCACGACAGTCACACAGACAGGAAGCTTATATTAAAGCCAGAATCAAAGGCAGCAGGAGAGGGAATCAGACTACATTAGTGAGTCATTGAAACCTCTCTCCAGCGTGGATGAACACTAAATCACTGGTTAGATCTCTGGTGATTTTCCACTTGAGAGATGTGAAGAAAAACTCACATTCAGAGCACCAGTGATGCTGTGGTAACTTGGCAGCCAAACACAGTGGCTGGAAAGTTATCTTTAAAATTATCTTGATAGAACTACTGGAAATATTCCCCCAAAACATTTGATTCTGCTATGACCCTCGAAAGGGCCAGTGATATCAAGTAGGAGCATCAGGGTCCATCAGATGTACCGTCACCAGTATTGTCAACAACTTTGGTCATAACTAACAGGAGTTCCTCTATGGCTCCAGGTAGATAAGGGAGCAAAGTGACAGAAAAGTATTAGTCTTTTCTCAAATTGAGAAGGCACAGGCAGTCTCATTGACTGCTTTCTTATTAACTTGTGAATGGCTATGCTGCAGTTGAGCTCTCTACCACATGACTTAAGTTACTTAGATGCTACTAACCACTGGCTTAAAATCTGCCACAAACTAAGCTTCATAACATAAAAGTGAATTTTCACATTTTGTCCTTTATAAAGGGGCTTTTCTTTATTTTAAATTACAATGTCAGTATATATTGTAAATCTATCTGATACTCCTTCCAGCACATATATTGTCATTTGGAATATAATTGGCATGTTTTGATTGCCTTCCATGTTGGGCATCAAGGGAGCTGAAGATTAGTGAAGCTCATACTCTTTGCCACTTTTAGTATTTAGTTGAAGAGAGAAAGGAAGTGGATGACAATGAGAAACATAAACAGGCAAGAGTGAAAAGACATTATCATTGTTTTACTAGAATAGAATTTGGCCTGTAAGACACATGTCTCCATATTCATAGCTGTTTTTCTGGACCACAGCGGAGAGCTTAGAGGACTTGCTAACACTTGTTATATGAAATAATAACTAACTTCCTACTCATTGCATTATTCTAGTGTAGGACCTCAATAATGGTTTAGTATTTTAGTTAAGATCATGGAAAATCATGAAGTCTGCACAGGGTTTTGAATAATAGCTTAGTATTAGAAAGTGTGACAGAAGCAGAAAAGTAATTCTAAGAGATAAATGGTGAGAATAAAATCCAGAGTTACACAACTGTGCAGTATGTCTTGGGAATAATATTAGACCACTTTATACGGGAACATGGGGATATAATTTCAAAAATGAGCATGAGTCCTCAGTGTTCTGCTAAAATATTGGGAAGATCTGACTAAGCACAGGTCTTTAGTTTAGGGATGGACTGTGTAGAACAATACTTTAGGAAATTAATTTCAAAATAAGCATGATTAGGTAGATAGTGGGGATAAATCAGAGTGACAAATTGGACTTTTTTTTTTTTTTACAACAGTTCACTTGTGTACATAAAGAGCTTAAAATAGAGAGGAAACGCAAGGGAAGAAAAGGAGGAAAGAGGGATTCACAGCTGAAGTTGGACAGAGGGAAGCCAGAACCTGACTGGATTTTGATAGTCAGGTAGATAGTGGGGTTGAAAATAATACATCTGATCTCAATCTCCAAGACTTAGCCAATAGTGGTACAATTAGTCCAAACTAAAAATAAGAACATTTGTAGTAGTGTGTCATTAGAGTGAAATGAAAGAATCCAGAAGCTGGTCTCTAACCAGATGACAGGACAGGAAGTCCAAACAGCAGCCAACAGGTATGATTTAGCACACTGATAAATGAATGGATTATATACTAAGGATATTAGTGCCTAGGTATCTAACGAGGGTGGTCCAAAGTCAATTGGCTATGGTGTGGGTCTCAGATGTACTGAGAAAGCTCCCTTATAGAATGTTGTTATCCATGTATAGTTCAGAGGTGGGGCCTTTTGGGGACAATTGAATCATGAAAGCTCTAATCTCATGAACAGACCAATCCACTTAACAGATTTCTATCTTAATGGTCAGCTAAAAGATGACAGAAGGTTCAGGAAGTGGGCCCCAAGTGGAGTCATTGGGTCATTGGAGGTGTGACTTTGAAAAGTGTGTTTGTCCCTGGGCCTTTACCCACTCTTTGCTTCCTGGCCTCCATGAAGTGAGAGTACTTTCCTCCCCCACACTCCACAGCTGCACTAATTTCCTTAGACATTTTGTCACAGAAACGAAAAGTTGACTAATACAAGCCCTCTTGGTGTAACAGGAAACTGCTGTCTTGAATAAAGGAAATAGAGGCCTGCACAGAATTAGCCATAATTATTAGATAAATCTGGTCCCAAGGAGGAAGTGAATCTTGCTGTATATAAGTGAGTACGGCAGGCAGCTGGAATCACAAAGTAAGGTATAAAACATGCTGATAAGGTGTATATGCAACACACAGATGCTTTTCACAATATAATTCAACACAATTGTGTTAGGTGAGTGAATCCTCAGCTTGGAACAGAGAAATAGGACAAATATTAATCCAGACTCATAAGGATGCACATGGCATCTATTCACTTATAGTCGGATTTTAGCTATATAGTACAGGATATTTATACTACAACCAACTCACCAAAGGGAACATGGACATAGACTTTTTTGTTTGTTTGTTTTCTCTCCCTGTCATTGAGACACTTTTCCCTAGTGGTGCTGCTTTGTAGGCCCCCAGTGTATGAGGAGGCTCTGGGCCCTCATATGACTACTGAACTGAGGGGAGGGACTGATATGTAGGGACACTCCACTCCAGAGGAATGTGATGGAAGGGTTAGGGGGTAGAGGGTGGGAGGGTGGGACTGGGAGGGGTGGAAAGAGGACACTGTGATGGAGATGTAACCTGAAGCAATAAATAAATAAATTTAATTTAAAAAAAGAACAAAATTGGTTTTCTGATTTTGAGGTTGACTTCTTTTAATTAAAACATCTGTTCCTTGGTCTTAGAAACCATGTTAAGAATAATAATGTTAACAAACACCATATCTATATGTGACTATCAAAGCCAAATCAAATAGAACTGAACAGGGACAACTTAGGACAGATCTGAAGCTTTCTGGTTCTTACTTTGTTTCATGTTAATAAAACAAATATTAGGACACATAAAAAATATGCTTGCATTTATTTATTTTTATTTTTTTTATTTTATTGTTTTGGTTTTTCGAGACGGGTTTCTCTATATAACTGGCTCTGGGACCACACACCTTGGGCCCACCTAACCACCAAATATGGGTGGAGAAGGGGCTCAGAGAACCCAATTGCTCACTACTGATATTTTGTTAAGTAACAGATTCTGGGAGAACTGGACATACAGTAAATAGCTGCCTGCCCTGGTGAAGCCATCAGACTCAGATGAGTCAATTCCAAACTCAGACATTTCAGATTAAAGTTTCGAGGACACAAGACAAACACTGGTGAAAATGGTGAAGAGATTTGTAAGGGAGGGCAGAGCTGGCAGGGAAAGGAGGAAAATGAGAAAGAGGTAAGAATCAACAATTAGAATAAAGTTGTAAATACAGGAATGTGCACATTTCACTCAGTTAACACTTTTATTGTCTATTAATTTTAGTTCATAAAATTATGATCAGAAATTTTGTAATATGACATATTGTGGACTGCATACAATGGTGCTAAGAAGAGCTTCTAAGTACACACATTAATTGATTAAATGGACCCACACAGTTTTGTATCATCATGAGTCCATATTCAGGCACATGATGGGCTGGCTTCTGACTAGAGATCTCAGTTCATACAGCAAGCTGGGAGTGTGAGAGGCAGGATTAGCTGTGTTGTTATGTGGATAGTATTTGCATGGTTGTTCCATATCTCCAGTGGTCTGATAGGTCTAGGCTTTCAGTACACACAGAAAGGACATATAAGACATCATTGACTCTAATGCACTGTCAGCATGAGCTACAGACCTGCAATCTGCCTTCTCTGAAGGCTGAGGCTATGTGTCAGTCTACTCGGGAGAAACCGTACACCTGCTAGAAGATCCCTAAAGATGATATAGAGCTTGAGCCTCCAAGAGAATTTCCATATTGCAATGTGATCTATGAATATATATATATGTCTACTATAAACTGAAAAATGAGATCAGGTAGTAGACTAAACTTTAGGACCAACTGGAGACAGACAATGGAGACTTGCAGCCTGTTATCTTCCTCTGCATCACGCAACATTTATTTTTCTTAGCTTAAGAGAAACATGAGATACAGTTTTGATCAGAATGTAAAATAGACAAGTGGACCAATGAAGATACAATAGAAATCATATTAAGTGACTTAAAATATGCATGGGAACTTGGGATGTAAGAAAAGGCATTCAGGTCATTGAAGGAAAAGTGCAATATTTAAATAAATACAGTTAGAGAAAGCGACAGCAAACTGGAACAAGGATGAAGTTGGATCTCTGACTGAATAAAAGATTATATATTAAGATAAATCAATACAAACTTCATTTGTGAAGAGAAAAACAGTGAAAGTGCTAAAAGAAAGCATAGGTTGATTCTTTTAAAGTCTTAGAATGAAAATAAAAAGACTTAACTATGATCTACATTCCAAAAGCCACAGAAGAACATATTAACAGCTCTGTTACATAAAATTAAAAAATATTCCCAACATAAAAGCAAAAACTCAAAGGAAAAACTTCATGGGCAAAGTTAAAAGACAAATGTCAAATTAAGAAAACATATCAATATCACATATCAGACAAAAGAATTATCCTTTTAAGGTATAAATAGCAACTAGATATTGAACTGAAATAGGCCATTAATCCAAAAGAACAAATGGGCAGTTCACAGAAAAAGAAATATGATTGGCATTTGAAATGTGTAAAGAAATCACAATCTAAGAAGGAAATGTGAATTGAAACTAGATACCCGTTCATATATCTCACATTGACAAAGAGTGAGAAATTATTACCTTGCTGTGTTGATCAGATCACTGATAATGGGACACTGCTAGCCATTCCTGGACAGAGGGGAGGTACTACTCTTGAGAAGGAATCAAGCAACAGTCACCAAAGTCATAGACACATTTCCTTTTAAACATAGCAATCCTGTTTCTAAGAATCTAAATTACAGATACAAAGCATCAATCAAAAGAGTCAATCACAAAAATAATCACTCTGAAGTTGCTTATCATATTGCACAGAAATAAGATGGGAACTTGATTATAAGGGCCACTGTGTAGTCACAAATTGGAATAAGATGCCTATTGACTTATGATAGATTTACGTTCTGAAAAAACTCAATGAAAATTGAAAACTTGTAAGCCAAAAATGCATTCATACCCTCTACCCAATGAACATCATGTCTGCCAACTGATGATCTGAAAGTATCAAATTCCCCATGTGATTCTGTACTGAGGGTGTCGTGCCACTGTCCACCATCTGGAGAAAAAAAATTACATAGCAAATAGTACTACTTTTAGAAACTATCAGAATTCAAAATTAGAAGGATATATTATATTGAATAACTTTGACGTTTGCACAGTTGTATAATTGAAAATGTGTAAGTCAAACAATTGTTTGGAATGGCATTCATTATAAAACCATAAAAAGAAGGTAAGGATTTCTATAAATACATAATGGAAGTGGTGTCCAGATATAGTGTTAGGTGAGAGCAATGTCAGACAAGTAGCGTGATCCCTTTGTCACACACAGAAAGGAGGGATGAGCATATATTAACGTGGCAGGGAAGGCCATCTGGATCTGACAAATATTAGTTTTCTAGGGAGATGAGGAACTAGCAGTGATGACGTCGAAATATCAGGCTTAGTGCCTGTTAAAATAATGTTAGGGGTATGATCAGAATATATTCTATGGAATTATAAAACAATTAATCAAAATGCTTATTAAATAAAATAACCTGAAAATATAAAAGAAATGCTTATTAAATAAAATAATCTGAAAATATAAAAGGAAGTGAATCTAAAAATTATTAGATTTAAGTACTTTAAAGATGCATATTAGATTGACTATATTTAAGGAGAAGAAATCCTGAAGATAAACTAGTAGAATATGTTAATGCTCTGAGTATGATGTAATGAACTAAGCTAGTGAACTATTATCTTACCTTTGTAAGAGTATTTTGCACATATTTGTTGAGTTTATTTTATATGTTTATTTTAAGATACATTTCAAAGATATTCATTGGAAGATACAGATGGGTTTTTTTCCAAGAGGAAGCTGAGAGTTATGGATATCAAGAAACCCTTCAGATTGAAGCCATGCTTTCATATATTGATTTGTCCACATACACTGTGAACTTGCTGTAAGATAGCCAATGCTAGATGCATCAAGAAGACATAATAGCTGAAGCTTAAAGGATTCCATGATGTACATATCCAAATACATAAATAACTTACTGAACACACCATCCCACAGATGAAACATTTTTAGAAACAAGAAATGACAAGACGACATCCTCCATACCTATAAATAATCTGTTTTTAAAAGGGGCTGAAGAGATGGGTCAGCAGTTAAGAGCACTGACTGGTCTTCCAGAGTTCCTGAGTTCAATTCCCAGCAACCACATGGTGGCTCACAATCATCTATAATGGGATCTGATACCTTTTTCTGTCATGCAGGTATTTATACAAACAGAAAAGTCATACATACATACATATATACATGCATGCATGCATGCATACATACATACATACATATATATGTACATGAACAAATCTTTAAACTTAAAAAAAATTAAGTAAGACATTCTAAAGCTTCTTTATGTTTATTTTAGCCTATTCTGAACCTTTTTATGCTGAGTGAGTAGGGCTGCCACAGACAGATGTCTTGGGGGGCTCATTGACTGCACAGCTTCAAATCTAGACTCTGCCACCTTCTATTGGATGAGAATGAGCATGGGTTTCAGAGAAGGATGTTTGGCTGGAGGCTGCTTGCCCCGTATGTGCTGGGAATCCTCAACTTCCTTCCCCCAACCCTGTCTGCACCTACTCTGGGAAGCCTCTGAAGAAAGGAAAACCCCCAAGAGCCCAATTCCACATTCTTAGCAGCTGTTCCAACCTCCTCTCTTGATACTGCCAGCCACCTAAATCCCCACCTAGTGCTCAGCTTTTGACCACACTTGGGCACAAACCCAGCTTATGGATGAAACATCATCATCACCTTTTGCCTACTGAGCGGCTTCTTCAGTCCGCCCCCCCCCCCTTTAGAACTGATAAACCTGCCTTTATATGTTTTTAACTTGGTCTAACCTGGTCTATATTTATGTCACCAAGGGAGAGGAAAAAAGTCGTTATCAAAGGGATTGCCTGAAAACAGTACAGTTCATCAACTAGTGAAGATACGTTTCACTTTAACATTTAAAAAAAAAAAATCACTTCCTTCTGTCAGGATAAAAAGATGCACCGGAAGAAGGGACATTTCTCCGATGGCAGTAATGCCTAGTAGTAGATCCCATGATTGTACTTGTGAAAGTGTCTTTCAAGATCTAGGTGTACATGCTGGCAGAAAAATATAGGAAATGCAGGCCTACCAACTTTCTGTAAGCATCAGCATTGTTTTCCTCTTCTAATGGAACTATACCTTGGTAGCTACTGCACAATTCACAAGAGCTTAAAAAATACAGAGAAATGTGAAAAAAGAAGAAAAAACATAGAAACATTGCAGAGGTCAGATGAGTTTTAACTAAAATAATAAAAACCATCATTGGGCTGGAGAGACGGCTCTGAGGTTTAGACTACTTGTTCTTACAGAGGACCTGGGTCCAGTTCCCACACTTGGACATGTGTGAGTCACATACATGGAGGCCCATAGCCATCTGTAACTCCAGTCCCACATGATCTGATGACTTTTCCTGTTCTCCATGGATACCAGGCATGCATGCAGTACACATACACACAGGCTGGGAAAAATTCATACACATAAATATAAAATGACTATATCTAAAAAGTTAGAAAAGCCAAGGCTCACATTCCATGTACCTGCTATGTGTATTCATAATGCCAAAAGAAGGCAGATGATTTTGGTGAACGCACTGGACACATAAGATGCTATGATTAACGAAATAGTTGAATAGACCATGACTGCTCATGGGAATTATAAAAATGATTTTCCAAAACTTGAATTTAAGTCAAGAAATTCTTATTAAACACCCATTACTGTCACTAGAGACACAGGGTCCCCTTTGCAGGTTCTTGGTCTCACTGATGGGAATTTTTTTTTAAAGTTGTTGAGAATTTCATGCATGAGTGTTCGACTCACAGCATTTTCACCCCTTCCTCTCCCACTCTTCCCATGTCCAACTCCCTCACAAACTCATGACCTTTCCTTTCTAAATTACTATTGTTGTACTGATGAAATAGTTTGAAAACTAACTCAGGAAGGAATGTGAGGATGATGTTACATGCCTCAGCTAGTCACAGAAAGCAACAGGACAGACAAGCTTGAGGTTTAAGAATCTCCTGGGAAAAAGGAAGAGGGAAAGTAAGGAAAGGTACACTTTGCCTTAAGTACAAATTGGTGTACTGTGGAGGACAAAGTGGGCACACTGGATAAAACAGAAAGAAGTGGAGCCATTAATCCTTGTAGGTTTTACTGAAGAAAATACAAAATTGTCCTTCGCGGGTGACATGGGCCTTAACTGTGAAAGCAATGCTCCACTCTTTGGGCCAAAAAAAAAGGAGGAAACATTTCATCTTCCATTATTTGGTGTAACTTCATAGTCAGCCAGGAGTTGCTCTGTGTGGCACAGAGTATTTAAAACAGGAAAAAATAATCAATAACTTTGATTGGTATTGTTTTACCTGTTAGCTTTGTAACCTGAAAGGAACAGCTAACACCATTTATGATTGACTACCAGTCTGTGTTTTTTTTTTTTTTTTTCATTTGGTTGGTTTGGGGGCCAGGAAAAAGGAGCTAGTGGGTGTTTTCTATCATTGGTTTACTCTTTACAGCCAATTTAAAGCTTCTTCCACTGTTTCATGTTCATTTATTAATTAGTTCAAGCAGCCTGTGCATTTTAATCACTTATTGGATAGTCAGTACTACTTTTTTGTTTGTTTTGTTTTGTTTTCAAGATAGGGTTTCTCTCTGTAGCCCTGGTTATCCTAGAGCTCACTCTGTAGACAAGGCTGGCCTGAACTCACAAAGATCTCCCTCCCTCTGCCTCCCAAGTGCTGGGATTAAAGGCACACTGGAGTAGCTTGAAGCTGATTTACAAGCAGCCTAGACATGTTCTACTGTAGTGCCATCTTTAAAGAAATTTTTAAATTATCTACCAAGGTATTATTAACCACTGATGACACTAATTGTCTCAGAGGATGCTGGCACAATATTTATACATCTCAAATGGTGCCTGGGAGGAAGATGCCTACAAAAGTCTTTTCATTCCCTTTCTTCTTACTGAGTGTTCCCCTATCTCCATCTGAAGTTTAGACCATGTCATAGAAGGTGATAAAATGACAGAATTTAGTCCCTTCTTGCCAGTGGACAAATAATCAAGACAGGGAAGTACCCAGAACTTGAAGGTAAGACACCTTTGCTGAAGCCACTACATTTAGAACACAGAAGTTGGAGGAACTGAGCTGGAGCTGACATGGAAGCCTCCTCCCTGAGCTTGAGCACTCATAGAATCTGAAGTTTCTATGCTGCCAATGGGAAAAAAACCTATCAGTAGTCCTACCGAGATATGAAGCCTATGGATCACAACAATGACCAGCATGGCACAACATCTCTATGGGTGCAATTGTAGCACTATTATCTTGGGGCCAAGCAACAGATGTCTAGTTAGACCTAAGGCTTACTCAAAGAAACTCATGTATTATTCTTTAAAAATAGCCAACTACTAGTGTCTGGCAATATCATAAACCCTAGAGGAGAACCAAATACTATCACTTTCCTAAATCAGTATTATTCTAAATATATTCTCAGTATTCATCCTTATAATCATTGGTAAATGTAGCTTCCAGTCCTCACCAAAGAAGATTTTTTTTTTCCACAAGAAAATGAGAAATCCACAACAGAGACTTACTGCCTATGCCTAGCTCTGATTGGCATGGCTGCAATGCAACCCCTGCACCTAAGTATGACTCACGGAAAATCAGAGAACATGAGTGAAAAGGTTGTAAGACCAGAAGACCAGGATATCTGCTGCAAGAGGGTATTTTCTATATATAATAGAGAGGCTGTATTCATACTCAATATGGTATTTTTTGAACCTACATAATGACAATATCATTTGACAAGTCAACATAGATGGGGAAAATCTCAGGCCCCACCCTAGATGACCAACTATAGGAAATCATTAGTTGCAGAGAGGGAGAATTGGTCTTCTCCAGGGCTGAGAAGATTATTCAGTCCCAAGCATTAATCCTTAGGCACCTATACACATAAGCAACAACAACAAACATACAGGAAGCTGGGTGTTGAATCTTTTGGAAAAAAAAAAACGTCAAGAGTGCTAGAGTTATAGTTGTGGAACCATCAGAAAAACAGGACTTCACTATACAGGGAGTTGACTAAACTTCATAGTATTTGGAAAATGAACCTGTTTGTTGAGGGAATATTTGTATCTCAGTAGAAGAAAAATTAAAAAAAAAAAGAATGGCTAGGATGAAGAAAGAAATGTGTGAATAGAGAAAATATTTCATGTCTAATGCATGGAAATATCCTTGGGTTGTAGTATCATAGAAAATGAAAAATAAAAATAGAAATTAGAATGGAAGTAAGTTGTATGCAGATCATGAAGTACTGTGTATATATGCTATGAACTGGACTGTTGAAGGACATGATCAATTTTAACATCTGGCAGATTTATATGCAGATAATATGCTTGATGGACATACAACTCCAGGCCAGGTGTCTATGAAAGACCCAAAGTTCAAATGCAAATAATAGAATTGAAAAGGTAGAATAAAATATATGGTGAAAAATAGTTCTTTCTTCAAATATAATCTCAGTGGAATAAATGGAATTTTAAGTGATGACAAAAATGACTTTTTATATGAAAGTGCTCAGAATATAGATGCTAAATGAATGTTCATTATAAAGTTTAATTGATATTGTAGAATGACATTTGTTTTTTGTAAAGATATAATAGTCAACTTTTATTTTTAATTTTTCTTTAATTTTGAGAGTTCTTAGATGCATGCAATGAAGTATGATATGTTCTCACTGTAACCAGCCTCCAACCGGCACTATGACTGTCCCCAATGTGCTCCCTTTCAACTTCATGTCTTTTTTTTTTTTTTTTTTGATAACCTACTAAGTTTAGTTAATTTTGTCCATATGTTCACAAAGTTGGGGCCATCCCTAGGAGCAAACTACCAGTGACCATATCCTCAATAAAGAATGACTTTCTCTCCCTCAGCAACTATCTGTTTCCAGTGAGTTTTTGTTTTGTTTTTGGTAAGGGATGGAGTCTGGAATTATCTGTCTCTTCCATTCTGGGATTTTGTCTGGCTTGATCAAGTGTAGTTTTGAAGGTGACCACAGCTGCTAGAGATCATGACTGACAGGCTTGTCACAAACGTCAGCGTGGCACTTCTGTACCTTGCACTTGTTTACATTGTAGGTATCTCTAGAACAATACCAAGATTTGGAAAAAGCCAGAGATTTTAACAAGTTTAGAGTACGGCTTTAGGTCATAGGTGGACCTAATGATACCGAATAAATCACAGTGTATTTATTTTCTATTTATATGTTTATTTTGGTGATACACATGTTTAGATCTTTTGCTTATATTTAAGTTCATTCATATTGCTGAATTTTTAGAGATTTTTATATTATAGTTATAAGTTCTTCATCATGTATGCTTTAAATAACTGTTTCCACTAATTCTTTGGTTTGTTTTTTCATTTTCCTGGCTATATCTCAAGCTATTATGTTTTAGAAAGCTATCACTACTTATATTATGGTTCATTTCCTCTGTCTTGAAGCTTTTAAAAAGAAAAGTAGTTAATAAGAAAAATAAAACCTTTTATTTGACAGACATTTAAAAATGATATCCAAGAATATTATAGAAAATAGCATTTTTTTGGCATGTCACATTTTTATTTCAATTTGAACCGTAGTCATTACAATAAGTCTAGACTCACAGATATTCTCTATCATATATTTAATTCGGAAGAACTTTAAATCTTTGCAAAATGACAAAGGAAACCGACACATCCATGAAATTGGACATCAATCTGCCTGCCTGGGCTTTCGAATCACAGTAAAATAGCATATTCGAATGGTAAGCTGTCTGTTTTATTTATTGATCTACAGCTTGAAATAGGCTACAGTAAAATGCTCTCTCTGTATCTTTTTCACTGTATGAAAACAGGGTTACAGATCAATTGATTTACCATCAGCATTGATTAGGTACCTTTTCTACTATCTCTATTGTGACATGAGACATGCAGTCATATAGATCTTTCATTAGGAAAGTCATTGTAAAGCTAAGGTTCATTGCATGCCTAAATGCTTTGTAGCCTACTCATTAAGCCATTAACCAACCATTAATATTGCTTAACCTCAAACCTTACAGATAAAATAAGTTATTGCCACTTTATCTTCTAAGCCCACCTTTGAAAAGTGAACAGTTAGGTAATTTTGCTACAATCTGACTTAAATGTCCACAGACATGGGAATGATTTCAGGTTGCTAAGCTATTTGTACTAATAAAACTTATGTGTGCATCTATAAAGAGTGGGAGATAACAAAGACTAAAACAAAGAATTTATTATCTGTTAAAACTTAAAATCATTTCTGCACCTATGGAATCTGCTTTAATATAGTCTGCGTGCACTGCTATCAGTAACATTTATTTCAACAAGATGTTTTCTATCTGACGTGCTGAGCTAACAACAGATAAAAACAAAGAAGTGACACCTCTCCAAAAAGAAGTTAATTATATTAAAGCTTGAATACCTCTGCATTTAGACTTACATCCAAGTTCTTGAGTATTCATGTATAATACCTAATGGTCCTCTGTTTTCCTTGAAGTAAAACTAGAGAGATTTAAATGCATCTTAGCTATTATCAATAGTACAAGCTTTAGATACCTTATGAAGTCAAGTAATAATTCCATCTAATTATTTACATTCCCTACTATAGTTAGTACTTATAGTTAGTATCCACTGGAATCAACTATAATATACACATGAGTGCTTGCATGCAACTCTTTTTTTTGTAACTTATTTATTATTAATTTATTTTTTACAAGTTACATCTTGATCACAGCCCCTTCCCTCCTTCTCTCCCAGTCCCACCCTCCCTCCTTCTCCATCTCCATCCTCTCCTTCTCTTCGACTGAGGGGAGCCCCCACATATTAACTCCCCCTCAGTTCATCAGTCACATGAGGGCTCAGAGCTTTTTCTTGTACTGGGGCCTGATATGGCAGCTCAGCTAGGGTAAGGTGTTCCACTAACAGGCAACAGGGTCCATGACCCACTGTTGGGTGTTTTTTTTTTTTTAAGTATAGTTGTGCTAGGCTCCTGTCTGGGTCTGTGGATTGTAGGATGGTTGTACTGTACTATATGGCTAATATCCACTTATAAGTGAGTACATACCATGTGTGTCTTTCTGGATCTGGGTTAGTTCACTCAAGATGAGATTTTCTGGTTCCATCCATTTGGTTGCAAATTGCATGATTTCCTTGTTTCTGATAGCTGAGTAGTATTCCTTTGTGTAAATGTACCACATACAACTCTTTATGAGACATTTTTCCAAGTAACATTCTCCCCCAAAAATTCAATTGTAAAATGAGAATAAACCAGTTATTTTAAATCTAGAATAAAGCAAGCAATTGAACAGAACTTTAACATTAGATACGCATCAAAGGAACAGAACAAAGTAGAGCATGTGATTAGGGAAAACTATAAATAGAGCTCATAGTTCATATTAAAGATAGTCAGAACCATAGGGGATACAGCATAGAATGTAAGTAAGTATAAATGACCTTTACCAATGAATCTACAAAATGGAAAAAAATATAGAGTTGATAAATAAATACACACACATATATATGTATATATATGTATATGTATGTGTATATATATAGTGACTACATGAAATCCTGCCTCCCTTGCATCAGATCAGTTAGGTCAAATCAGAACTGAATGTCCTTCTGTTTTTCATTTTCCTCACTTAAAACTTTAGAATTTTTAAGTCTATAACAAGTAAGCACTTGGTTATATGACATCACACTGATGAATGAGAGTTAGGCATGTATAATATCATCATTGTAAGGGTTTACAAAAATAGCATATAAACTCAAATCAACCTAAAGGGACAACATTGCAAGACCTAAAACATCCAATTATAGTTTGCAATTATTAAAATCATTTATAATGGCTCAGTCTTCCTCTGTGGGCAGTCAGAGGAATCTTATAAGCAGGTAAATGTGATAAACAGTGAGCCACTGCCTTGGGCCATACCTTTTGGAGGCATTTTAATTATTTTCAGTGTGCAATAAGGATCATGACATATCTCCTAAGAATCATGCACCTATCTCTTTGTTGAACATGTGTCCTATTTCCAGAGGCATTGAAGAGGGTGAAATGTGCTTTGGAAGAGCTAGGCATGTGTGCACAGAAATGTGGAAGGACAGGGTTGCTAGCCTGCGTGTGTGCTGCCCGTGAGTCTAGCCACATCTGCTACACACTATGCAGAAATGTAAGGGCCAGAAGTTGTTTTATAAAGACAAGACAAGCGATTGTCCCGTGTCTTTGTTCAGTGAAGCTGACATACGAGACTAGATTTCTTTTTCTTTTTTACCTTTAGCTGTTCTTTTATTTTTTTAAAAAATCTTTGTTTATTTCTTCATTACATCTCCATTGCCACACCCTCCCTCCACCCACTCACTCCTGCCCTCTACCCATCTTCCACTCCTCGCATGCCTCCAGTGTGGGGTGTCTCTGTGTATAGTCACATGAGGTCTAAGAGCTTCCTCTTGCACAGGATACCTACATGGCAGTTCCACTAGGGTGGAGTGTCCCACTGATGGGTAAGCAGGTCCCTATTCCTGCTCTTTTGGGTCTATTGATTGTGTACTATATTGGCTAAAATCCAGTTATAAGTGAATATATGCCATGTGTATCTTTCTGAGTCTGAGTTAGCTCACTCATGATGAGCTTTTCTAGTTCTATCCATTTGGTTGCAAATTGCATGATTTCCTTGTTTCTGATAGCTGAGTAGTATTCCATTGTGTAAATGTACCACAGGTTTTTAATCCATTCTTCGGTTGAAGGACATCTGGATTGTTTCCAGTTTCTAGATATTACAAATAAGGCTGCTGTGAGCATAGTTGAGGAGATCTCCTTATGGATTGGTGAGGAATATTTTGGATATATGCCCAGGAGTGGTATGGCTGGGTCTTGAGGTAAAGCTATTCCAAGTTTTCTAAGATCGCCAGACTGATTTCCTTCCATAGGTTGTACAAATTTGCACTCCCACCAGCAATGTGGGAGTGTTCCCCTTTCTCCAAAGCCTCTCCAGCATGTGCTGTCTTTTGAGTTTTTGATCTTAGCCACTCTGACAGGTGTGAGATGGAATCTCAGAGTTGTCTTGAGTTGCATTTCTCTGATGATTAAGGATGTTGAGTATTTCTTACAGATCTAAACAGAGAATTCACCAAAGAAGACTAGATTTCTTACTGCGAAAGCAAGAATAGGTCTGTGAAGGCAGTTCTGGTTTTTTTGTCATCTTTTCTCAATACTGACTCAGAAGAATTCTGACTCATAGTAGATATGTGGAAGTCATAGCAAGGCCAGTGAGGAGGAGAAAAGTGGACTCACTGAAACGGCATTAGTCACAGTGTTGGCTTTTAACCCAATCAGGACATCTATATTTCTCAGAGAATGTCATGGGCTGAAAATTTCTGCTTCATGTCTTCCCCAGCATAGAAGGATAAGGCTCATGACACTTTCTCTGGGTGGTGCTGGTAGCTTAGGAGAGTTCAAAGACTAAGGGCTTGGGGATATGGGAGAGTACCAAAAACTGGATCCGGAGATGTGGTGAATGCCATAGGGAGGAAATCCCAGAGTGTGATCAGTATCTGTCTCATACTCTGTCTTCATCTGTGTCTCTCCCTCTATCTCTGTCTCTCTGTTTCCCCTCTCCCCCTGCATGCACATGTGTGACTAATGTGTTTTCCATTTTTTATTGTTGTTTTGCTTGAGTGTTTTCAGAAGAATGGGTTGAATTGTACCCTATATATAGCTCAAAAGCTCAAAATATTCATGTAGCCCACTCTGTTCTCAAACTGTTGATTCATCTCCTCCAGTCTCCTGAGTGCCAGGATTATAAGCCTGTACCACTAGGCCCAGCTGGCATGCTAGCTTTTCGTGTTATTTCTTCACTGAGACTTTTTCCTAGAAGGTAAGCCAAGGTGTCAATGCAGGTTACATTTTGGTAACCCAAGCCACATTTGGATCAAAGTCTGACTTGTGCCAACCACTGCTGTCAGGGGAGGATTTTACTACAGGGGACAGCTACTTTATTTTGTAATTTTCTGTAACCAAGTGAGTTCTTTAGCTTGATTTCTTCACATGCTAAATAAAATAAAGGTACCTAGCTCTCATTCTGTCTTCCTGTCTGCCTCTATTTACCTCCTTTGCTCTCACACATCACTTATTTTATACCTATCATCTTTATCTTTGTTATTCCTTACCGATGCTCCATGGTTTATTATCCATTGTTTGCTCTATCTATCTATCTATCTATCATCTATCTTTCCCTTCACCCTTATCTTTTCCTTTGCCCTCTTAGCAATCTTAAGGCAGCATTTAAGTCATCCTTATAAACACAAATAACTCAGAAAACCATCGGCATCGGAGAATTCTCTCCTCTTTTATTTGTGCAACCACAGAAACAGTTATTAACTGAAATATTAAATATTTTTATTTTAAAGCTTAAATAAAGAGTAAGGGGAATTTAAAAAAAAGAAGAGATCATTTTCCTATTCCTGAAAATGATTGTCACCTCTTTTATAATTTTATTTAGCATAATATCTGCTAAACAGTGTCTACAAGACTATGTAAAAGACTACATAATTTACTGTGTGCTATGTTTTCAATATTCAATGAAGAATATTTTCCTGAGAATACAGTTATTATAAAACCATGTAGTATAAAACAGAATCTCTTCATGCTAAAATTGTATAAATAATTAATTGCAAGAAAAGTATTTCATCATGATAAATGAGAGGCTATATGGAAGGAATTATGCCATTTTGTGGCTGAAATAATATAGTCACATGCTGTTAAATACAGGATATCATATTAAATTTTACAGTTAAAGTATAGTGATAT
>CAJQZJ010033675.1:568481-589552 GCA_907164525.1 Lophiomys imhausi | reverse complement strand
TTGGGCAAGGATATGATATCAATAAAAGTTAGATCCAGGACCAAAGCCACATCGTATAAATAGCAGGATAACTTGGATGCTAAACTTGCAAAGTACATTAAATGAAAGCATAGTGGCTCTATTAGTTATTAACCTTCAGAAATGAGATGCCTACAAGCGTAGAAAATATTCAGGACAGTGTAAAAGAACCAAAGTCCTTAGATTTACAAATACAAAGGATTCATTTTTGTGGTCCTTTAGGTAGCTTTAAAAAGCATGACATTAATTTTAGGTATTGCTATGTGAAAATTAGTGTAATGTATTACTTTAAATGTGACAGACATTTAGATTTTCTGGTAAGGCATATGATATAACTGTGAATAAATGATGCTCTTTGCCATGCCTGTCCAGACACATCTGTGAAATAGCGGATTGATAAGTTGTATGCCTTGCTACATTTCCAACCTTACTAGATTACACAAAATTACTCTGTAAATATGGTCTTAATGTATGCACAGTGTGATGAAAATCAGATGTCTCTTTCCCTTTTCTTCGACACATAGATAACTGGCATCTAGCCGTCTCTAGATTAGAAACGTAAGTGTTTCCAATAGGATGGAAGTTGCAGGAATTGTGCTGCTGAATCCAGCATGTGTGACAAATGCTGTTAGCCTCTGCACTGTCTCAGAGGAAGTGTTCAGCAGATACTAAGGCCTTCCTACTCTTTTGTGCTCTAACGATCTTCCCCCGTCTTCAGTTTGTTTTTCCCATCTTAGTGAAAAAAAGGATTCTTACATTCAAAGTAATATAATTTCCCATTTTTGTTTGTACTTTTAGGACACATCAAGAATTAGTATTTCCTGGGAATATAGCTCAGTGGTAGAGCACTTACCTAGCAGGTGTGAAGCTCCATGTTCAGTTCATAGAACTGTGTAAAAGTATGTTGCAAGTTAGTATGAATGTTGAGTCAGATATAGACCTTTAAACACATGGAGATGGTTAGATAGTAGAATGTTAAAGTCAGGGGCCAAATATGTATAAACTGGACATTGGGAAGGTATACTGGGCCATTTAACTCTCATAAATGTGGCATATTTATATCTGTTGTTTTGTATAATACTTACTGTTATAAGAGAAGGAACCATCTGTTGGACTGAAAGGGGAAACTTCTGGGGGGAAGAGGGTGGAAGGGCGGGATAGGAAGGGGGAATAGGGAGGGGTTTGTGACTGAGATGTAACTTGAAGAAAAAAAAATAAAGTATTTATAAAAAAATATAGAAGAATTAGTCTCCTACTTAAATGTTATAATGGTGTTAAAGTATATTTTCTCTTAAAATTTGATAGTTATGAGAAATAATTTTTCAACCCAGTTAAACAGTGTAGATCAGTTTTGAAATCATGTCTTTTTCTCATTGATTTTCAATGCCTCCTTGTCTGTGCCTGCCCTATGTGTCCTTCGTAACCTCCATGGTTCTTCATGCCTGTGGGTATTTGAAAATGCTGTATTTTGTAGGTTTGTTCTATATTGTCTTTATTGTGTCTAGGTAAGCACCTTGTATCCCTGATCCTTCCAAGACTTTTTTAAAGTTCAAGTTACATCCTCATCGAAGCCGCCATCCTTCTCCCCACCTGGTCACACCCTCCCACCCTCTTCCTCCTCTGCCCCCTCTCTTCTCTTATGAAGGGAACCTGCCGCCTATCTATTTTTAACATGAAGGGGTGTTGGATTTTGTCAAATGCTTTTTTTGTTGTCTAATGAGACGATCATGTGATTTTTTTTCTTTCAGCTTGTTTGTATGGTGGATTACATTGATGGACTTTTGTATATTGAACCATCCCTACATCCCTGAGATGAAGCCTCCTTGATCATGGTGGATGATATTTTTGGTGTGTTCTTGGATTCAGTTTGCAAGTATTTTATTTAGTATTTTTGCTTCAGTGTTCATAAGGAAAATCAATCTGAAATTCTCTTTCTTTGTTGAGTCTTTGTGTGGTTTAGGTATCAGAGTGATGGTGGCCTCATAGAGGAGTATTGTTATTAGCTCTACTTTGAAAGTCTGATAGAATTCTACACTGAAACCATCTGACCCTGGGCTTTGGTGGGGAGATTTTAATGCCTGCTTCTATACCCCGTGGGAGAGAGCCAACCTCTGTCATTATTAACGATACTCTGCTACGCTTGCAGACAGGAGCATAGCATAACTGTCCTCTGACAGACTCCACACAGCAGAAGATTGAAACAGATGCTGAGACCCACACACTGCCAAACATTAGGTGGAGAGCAGGGTGCTATGTTGAAGAGTGAAGGGAAGGATAGAAGGACCTGGAAGGGACAAGAACTCCACAAGAAGACCAATAATGTCAACTAACCTAGGCCCATGGGGGCTCACAGAGACTGAAACACCAACCAAAGAGCATTTATGGACTAGATCTAGGCCCCCTTATAATATGTAACCAATGGGCAGCTTGGTCACCATGTGAGTGCCCTAGCAAGTAGAGTGGGGGCTGTCTCTGACATGGACTCTGATGCCTGCTTTTTGATCACTTTTTCCTAACAGGACTGCCTTGCCTGACCTCAGTGGAATAGGACGTGTTCAGTCCTGATGTGACTCAATATGCTAGGGTGGGCTGGTACAAGAGGCTCCCCTTTTCTGAGGAGAAGAGGAGGGGGGATAGGGGAAAGAGGGTGAGAGGGTGGAACTGGGAGGAGGGGAGGGAAGGAGTTATGATAGGGATGTAAAGTGAATAAATAAACATTTCTTAAAATGCTGTATTCTATTCTATTGTTCAGATACACCCTCTACCAACATTCCTCTTACTCCATGATTATGACTTTAATGTATCTTGATTTTTAATAAGTTACCCCTCTACATTTATTTTCTACTTTGCAAATGTCTTACAGATTCTAGGCTCCTTTCTCCTTCTAGACTAGCCTGAGTGAGTTCAGAACAGACTTAGCAAGTTACACCAAAGCATATTGGTCAGAGCTGTTACTACAACTGCACTACCTCTATAGTTTGGGAATTAATTAACACATTCTTTTTAAATTTTGAATTTTCTAATACATAAGTGTGATATCTCTTTGCCTATTAATTTTATGATGCATTTTAAAAATTTTATTTATTTATTTGGTCAAGATCTTTCAAATGTTTGGTAAGTTTATTCCAACAAGTTTTATGTTATCTTTTCACTCAGCCTTATTAAAGTAAAATTGACAATTAAGGAAAAGTTACATGGGTGAATTTTTATATTTGTATATTGACTGATAAAACATTATAATTTGTTAAATTAAGCTAATTTTCATATCTATCACCTTATGGTACAAATTTAACATTACAGATTTAACAGTAGGATCATTTAGCACTCACTCCCTTAGCAAATTTTAAATATGCATTAGTATTCTCACCTGAGTGCTGAATAATATGCAACTAGAGCTATTCATCCTCACTGATGCACCAGCGCCCCCTTTGGACTAATATCTTCTTAATGAAAATTAGAGCCTCATTAAGTTATATTTGTAGGCATTTAGAGTTATTGTATACAAATGTAATTGATATGTTTTGATAAAGAAAAATTATCAAGCTGCCTTCACTACAACTCTCTTAATTTATGTATTAGTTATTTTGTGATTTCTATGCATGCTATATCATTTTCAAATAAGACTGACTTCTATTTCATTGCTTTCAAAATTTTATACATAAATTTCTGCACTTTCGCTTTTCTGTTCTGGCTGGTATATGATAGGTGAAATTCAATAGAAATGATACAGTTTGGCATATTGATTTCTTCTTGCCATTGTTTTTAATGTTTCATAATTACTATATTGTTAGGAGCTTTGTTTGTTTAGTTTTGTTTATGAATATCACTTTAGTTGTTCTTGGTCTACTAAACTGAATGTTGAATTTGCTGATTACTTTTATATGACCATTTCTCCCCAAAACTAGACCCTGGAAGTAGGTTGGCAGAGAGACAGATTACACCATTGCCTGAGGCTTTCTTTGCTAAGTCCTGCTTTTCTTCCTTCTCTTTTCAAAGTTCCAAATCTGTGATTTTGCTGCTCAAACTTGTCTCCTCTTTTATCCTTCACGGATGCTGACACACCACGGGCTTCCCCAGGAGTTTCTCACAAGCTCTTAAACTCCTTGCTCCATGTGTTCTGGACTGTTTGTGCCACTAGGTTTTTAAAAATATATTTTATTTATAATTACATCACTTCCTCCTTCCCATTCCTCTCTCCAGCTCTTCCCAAGTACCACCTACCTCCTTGTTCTCTTTTAAATCTGTGGCTTCATTTCCTTTAAATGTTGTCATATATATATACAATAACATAAATATATAAATATATCAGTGAATACAACTTTATTAGTATATTTAACTTTACTTATATTGATATGTTTTTAGAGCTATCCAATTGATAATAGATAATTAATTGTTGTGCTCTTCCCTAGGGTGACTTTCTCATGCTTGTAGCATCCCTTAATTGTCTGCAGTTCTTTTTCTGGTATGTGGCCTCTGGAGCTTTCCTTATTTCACATTAACAGGTCTGTTGGTGTTGCCCTTTTTCAAGTCAGTTTTAGGCAGCAGTATTGGTGAGAGTCCATGGGTACAGCTTCTCAGACATTTCTAGGAAACACAGTTTCATTGCTCTTACAATTTTTCCCTAGCTCTATTTTAACATGAGCTTTCTGGAAGACTCAACCTCATGTATGACTACAGAAAGCTTTACTATACTTTTGTTGTTTTATATGTATACATTATACACTTGGAATCATATCCATTTTGTAATCAGTGTTTCATTTCATGTTATTACAAAAAGCCACTATATATTATGATGCTGACAGAAGAGTCCCCGATGAAGGTTTATAATTATTTACTAACATTTTATTTCATGTTCTATATTAGTTACCAGCTCTTTAGTCTGATGGTCAGTGTCATAAATTAAATGAGTCTCCTTTTTGGGGCCTGATGCTAAGCAGTCCAGGTGTTAAAGAATCTGTTTTTTTTTTTTCTGTAAAATCCAATTCAGCAGGTTCTTAGGGAACACTGTGTTTCGACCTTTGTCCTGCATTCAGTATTGAAAGCTCTGTGTTAAAGGTGCAAAGTTTGTTTTCACTTTATATGACTTTGTGGGTCTGAAAAATGGACTGCAGTTTGGAAATACACAGCATGATCTTCATTTTTAAATTTTTTTGATTTATAATTACATCACTTCCTCCTTCCACCCACAGGGAAATTCTGTCCTGTCATCTTACCTAATTTTAGAGTCCATTGATTGTTTTTATAAATCTGTATAGAAGCACACAGTAAACTAAGAAGTTTGACTAATATTTCTTTAATATACTGCAATTTAAGACATAGAAACATAGTCTTTTTTTTTCTTGTGTGTATGTCACATTTTATCCATCAACTGATAGACACTGAGACTGTTTCAGTTTCTTGTGGAATGTTTTTAAGATGAAGGTGGGAGGTAAAGACGTTAGTTTTTTTAGGCATAACTAATAATGCCAGTTGTTGCAGCTTACCAACAACAATTTCATGTGTATTGTTCCTACCCTTCTTTTCCTTTTTGTTCTTTTTGAGTTGGGATTGCTGATCTGCACTTCCTGGACTCCCAACCCCAGTCATGATCTACTGAGACTGCAGCTGTTCATCATGTCATTGGGCTGTGCCTACTGCTAGAGACAGATTTTAAAAAATGAAAATTTCGGGGGGATCCAAGATGGCGGCAGCCAGCGGGGACGTATTTTGATTTCGGGGTCAACAGTCACAAGGCGGCAAGTGTTCCAGGACGCTGTACAAAGGGCACGACCCCTTCTAAATCTCATCCAGCTACACAGGGACCATGGAAGATCCCTGGGCAGGACACCCCTTCCAACTCTCGGACACGCTAGGAAGCCTCTGGACCAGGAAATTGGAATCACACATCCCCCCAACAGGAGAGAGACTCCCGGTAAGTTCCAACCTAATACACAGCCAGCAGATTCAGAACACACGCACAGATAATCCCCACCCTGCTGGGCACTCCCAGGTCTCACACAGATGATCCAATTATCTGGCGAAAGGTTGCGAACCTTGGAAGTGAACATAGCTCCGCTGCAAAGTGCCTACAAACCACAGATCACAGTCTGTGATGTCACTGGTCAGTTTCCAAGCCGCGGGAGTGGCAAGGCTACTGAAGCTGATCTGCAGATTTACCCGCTAAAGGAACCAACCCCGGGCAAACTAAGAGATATTTGAAACTGTCGTATATCGGACTTATGTAATAGCACAGGCCCTTCTGGCAGGGAACCAGAGCTTACTTGAACACAGCTCCGCCACCTGAATTAATTAGGTCTCTACCTGGGAGGTGGGGCTGAATGACTCACCTTATAGGGGTGGAGTAAGGCAACTTGAATCCTACACCACAGTGCCCCCTTTGGACCCAAGTCCAGAAGACAGCAAAAAAAAATTCCACATGGCCAGAGGCCTCAGACCAAAAAAAAAAAAAAAAAAAAAAAACAGAGCGAAATGTCTCCAACAAAAGAAAGCAACGCTATTTCGTCCAGCCCGAACCACCTCACCACAACTGAAACACATGAAAATGATGACAATTCTACATTATGGAAAGTGATAAAGTCCCTTCAAGAAGAACTTAAAACTATGAAGGAATTCAAAGAAGCCACAATTTTACAAGTCAAAACAACGAATAACATCATTAAAGAGCTCCAAGCCAAGGTGACGCAGCTTGAACAGGAAAAGGATAAAGCAATGAAAGATCCCCAGACAAAAACAAGCAAACTGGAGAAGGAAATGTACAAAACGAACACTACCATTCAAGACATGAAAATAGAAATGGAAACAATACAGAAAACACAGTCAGAGTTAAAAGAGGAAATGGAGAATCAAGAGAAGAGAAAAGGAACTACAGATGTGAGTATGAAAAACAGAATGCAAAAGATGGAAGACAGGATCTCAGGCATGGAAGATTCAATGGAAGAAATCAGTACAACATCCAAAGAAAATGAGAAAGCTAAAAAATCTCTCACCCACAACATCCAAGAAATCAAGGACTCAATGAAAAGATGGAACCTAAGAATTATAGGCATAGAGGAAAGAGAAGACTCCCGACTCCGTGGTCCAGGAAATATCTTCAACAAAATCATAGAAGAAAACTTCCCAAACCTAAAGAAAGAGATGCCAGTAAAAATCTAAGAGGCTTACAGAACACCAAACAGATTAGATCAGAAAAGAAACTCCTCTCACCACATAATAATAGAAACTCCAAATGTAGAGAACAAAGAAAGGATATTAAAAGCTGTAAGAGAAAAAGGCCAAGTCACATAAAATGGCAGACCCATCAGAATCACACCTGACTTCTCCTCAGAAACTTTAAAAGCTAGAAGGGCCTGGACGGATGTCCTACAAGCCCTGAGAGAACATAGGTGCCCAGCCAGATTACTATACCCAGCAAAACTCTCTATCAACATAGAAGGAGAAAACAAGATATTCCATGACAAAATCAAATTCAAACAATATCTCCTCACAAACCCAGCCCTACAGAAGATCCTAGAAGGAAAATTCCAACACAGAGAAGATAACTACACCCAAGAAAACAGAAGAAATAGAAACCTCCACAGCAACTAAACAAAAGAGAAACACAAGACAGCCAGCTATACCAAAATAATGGGAAATAACAAGCCCTGGTCAGTAATATCCATTAACATCAACAGACTCAACTTGCCAATAAAAAGACACAAAACACAGACTTACAGACTGGATCCGTAAACAAGACCCATTTTTTTGCTGTATACAAGAAACACATCTCACTATTGAAGATAAACACTACCTCAGAGTAAAGAGCAGGGAAAAGGTTTTCCAAGCAAATGGACCCAGGAAACAAGCTGGAGTAGCCACCCTAATATCAAACAAAATAGACTTCCAATTGAAGTTATTAAAAAAAGACAGAGAAGGGCATTACATACTCATTAAAGGAAATATACACCAAGAGGTCATCTCAATTTGAACATCTATGAGCCAAATACAAAGGCACCTACATTTGTAACAGAAACACTTCTAAAACTTAAATCTTACACTGATCCAAACACTTTAACAGTGGGAGACTTCAACACCCCACTCACAACTATGGACAGATCATCAAGACAGAAACCAAACAGAGAAATAATGAGTCTAACAGAGATCATGAACCAAATGGACCTAACAGATATCTACAGAACATTTCACCCAAACACAAAAGAATACACCTTCTTCTTAGCACCTATACTTTTCAAACTCTTTCACAAAACAGAATCTGAAAGAACATTGCCAAACTCATTCTACAAGGCCACAATCACCCTGATTCCTAAACCACACAAAGACCCAACAAAGAAAGAGAACTTCAGACCAATCCCCCTCATGAACATAGATGCAAAAATACTTAATAAAATACTAGCAAACCAAATTCAAGAACACATCAAAAGTATCATACATATTGATCAAGTAGGCTTCATCCCAGAGATGCAGGGATGGTTCAACATACGAAAATCTATCAACGTCATTCACCATATAAAAAAGATGAAAGAAAAAAACCACATGATAATCTCGCTAGATGCAGAAAAAGCATTTGACAAAGTCCAACACCACTTCATGCTAAAAGTTCTGGAGAGAACGGGCATACAAGGGCCGTACCTAGAAATATTAAATATTAAAGGCAATATACAGCAGGCCAGTGGCCAACATCAAAATAAATGGAGAGAAACTTGAAGCATTTCCTCTAAACTCAGGGACAAGACAAGGATGTCCACTTTCACCATATCTCTTCAATATAGTACTTGAAGTTCTTGCTAGAGCAATAAGACAACTAAAGGACATCAAGGGGATAAACATCGGAAACGAAGAAGTCAAATTATCCCTATTTGCAGACGATATGATAGTATACATAAGTGACCCCAAAAATTCCACCAGAGAACTCTTACAGCTGATAAACACCTTCAGCAAAGTGGCTGTATATAAAATTAATTCAAAAAAATCAGAAGCCCTTCTTTATACAACAAACAAATGGTCTGAGAAAAAAATAAGGGAAACAACCCCCTTCACAATAGCCACAAACAACATAAAATACCTGGGGTAACTCTAACCAAGCAAGTAAAGGACCTGTACAACAAGAACTTCAAGCCCTTGAAGAAAGAAATGGAAGAGGCCTTTAGAAGATGGAAAGATCTCCCATGCTCATGGATAGGTAAGATCAACATAATAAAAATGGCCATCCTACCAAAAGCAATATATAGATTCAATGCAATTCCTATCAAAATACCAACACAATTTTTTATAGACTTGGAAAGAGCTAGCCTCAATTTCATATGGAACAACAAAAAGCCCAGAATAGCTAAATCAATCCTGTACAGTAAAAAAAAAAAACATCTGGAGGTATTACCATCCCAGATTTCAAGCTGTAGTACAGAGCAATAGTTGTAAAAACAGCATGGTATTGGTATAGAAACAGACCAGTAGATCAATGGAATCGAATTGAAGATCCAGAAATAGACCCACATACTTATGGCCACCTAATTTTTGACAAAGAAGCCAAAACCACACAATGGAAGAAGGACAGCATCTTCAACAAATGGTGCTGGTCCAACTGGATGTCCATTTGTAAAAGAATGAAGTTAGACCCATACTTATCACCTTGTACAAAACTTAAGTCCAAGTGGATCAAAAACCTTAACATAAGGCCGGTCACACTAAATCTACTAGAAGAAAAACTGGGAGAAACCCTCGAACTAATTGGCACAGGCGACAACTTCCTGAACAGAACACCAACAGCTCAGGACCTGAGATTAACAATC
Source organism: Lophiomys imhausi (assembly GCA_907164525.1). NCBI lineage: Eukaryota > Metazoa > Chordata > Mammalia > Rodentia > Muridae > Lophiomys > Lophiomys imhausi. The sequence continues at coordinate 579,752 of CAJQZJ010033675.1, read as the reverse complement.
AATAAATGGGACCTCATGAAACTGAAAATCTTCTGTAAGGCAAAGGACACTGTCATTTGAACAAAACGGCAGCCTACAGACTGGGAGAAAATCTTCACCAACCCCACATCTGACAGAGGGCTAATATCCAAAATCTACAAAGAACTCAAGAAATTAAATGCCAAGAAACCAAACAATCCAATCAAAAAATGGGAAACAGAGCTAAATAGAGAATTCACAAGGAGGAATCCCTAATGGCTGAGAGACACTTGAAGAAATGCTCAACATTCTTAATCATCAGAGAAATGCAACTCAAGACGACTCTGAGATTCCATCTCACACCTGTCAGAATGGCTAGGATCAAAAACTCAAATGACAGCACATGCTGGCGAGGGTGTGGAGAAAGGGGTACCCTACTCCATTGCTGGTGGGAATGCAGGCTTGTGCAACCACTATGGAGGTCAGTCTGGTGCTATCTTAGAGAACTTGGAATAGCTCTGCCTCAGGACCCAGCCATACCACCTCTGGGTATACACCCAAATGCCTCTTCACGGAATCATAAGGAAGTTTCCTCATCTATGTTTACAGCAGCCTTATTTGTAATAGCTAGAAACTGGAAACAACCTGGATGTCCCTCAACCAAAGAATGGGTTAAAAAACTGTGGTACATCTACACAATGGAATATTATTCAGCTATCAGGAACAATGAAATTATGCAATTTGCAGCCAAATGGATGGAACTAGAAAAGCTCATCCTGAGTGAACTAACCCAGACTCAGAAGGACACATATGGCACCTATTCACTTATAGTAGGATTTTAACTATATAGTAGAAGGTATCGATACTACAACCAGCACACCAAAGGGAACTTGGACATAGACTTCTTATTTTTAATTTTTATTTAATTTTTTATATATTATTTATATTTTTTCTATTTTTTAGTCTTTTTTATCTATTGTATGATTATTTGTTTGTTTGTTTAGTAGTTCTCTCTCCCGGGCAACGAGACACTTTTCACTGATGGTATTGCTTCGTAGATCCCCAGTGAATGAAGAGGCTCTTGGCCCTCACACGACCTCTCAACTGAGATGAGGGACTGTTATATGAGGACACCCCACCCCAGAGAAATGGGATGGAAGGGTTAGGAGGTAAAGAAAAAAAATGAAATGTGATGTTTCGGCCTTTTACTACTAACTGTCATAAACTGTTTAGGATAATTAAGAAATGCAAACTAATGGTTATGCAAGACGGTCATTCTGTTAGGTACTATGACAGCCGATTATAGTTACTTGCTAAGCTAATCAGAAATAAACCTGCTAAGAGACAAGCAACATCTGCTTACCCTAATATAAGAGATAGATAGGGCCTCTTCAAAAACCTCAAGAGATCTGCAGAATATGGCATTCAAAGATGTTTTCATAACTTTAGATTTTTTTTTATATCAAGACACATCAACTCCTGACAGCACCCCCTATTCTCCTCCAAGTAGAAGACGAGCATCGAAGAATCTCCAGTGGGAGATGATTGAACTAGTAGCAAGCCTATCTCTTGGTAGGAAAAGCCCCTTGCTCCAACTGTAGACAGAATGCTGTCCAAGAAGGACAAAACCTGGAAGCAGGTAAGTTGACAGCCTAGCTCTGCCAAGACAGGGTAGGTAAGTCCTGCATAAACCCTGCTCTACAATCAATGTCTGTCAGAGAAGCGGGGCCAGACGAGTGAAGATCGATGCTGCAATGTATTGAGAGAAACTGGAAACTTTCCAGGCAGCCACTGGTATGTCATTTCTTAGTTTGGGAAGCTGCAGGCCCTGTACTTTCTATAAAATCAGATATATTTATCCCTCTCAGGTCTCTGAGGTGGTTGAAGAACAGATAGCTAGAGTCTCATAATTAAATTTTGAGTTGTTTAGGAGTCAAGAGAGTGTTATAGATCTAAGAAGATACTTTTAAAATTGTGTTGCAAGTTAGTATGGATGTTGAGTCAGATATAGAACTTTAAACTCATGGGGATGGTTAGATAGTAGAATGTTAAAGTCAGGTACCAAATACATATGGACTGGTCATATGGTTAAGCCATATAACCCTCATAATTGTAGCCTAATTACCTCTTTTGTACTGTATTGTATTTATTATCATAAGAGAAAGAGCCATTTGTTGGACTGAAAGGGGAAACTGTAGGGGGAAATAAGATATACCTTAAACTTAAAAGAAAAAAAAAAGGGAAGAGGATGGGGGGTTGAGGGTGGGAAGGTGGGACTGGAGGGGGAATAGGGAAGGGACTGCAATTGAGATTTAACTTGAAGAAATAAAAAATAAGGAAAAAAAATAAGGCTGGAGAGCTGGCTCAGTGGGTGAATCCCTTGCTGTAGCAGTCCGACAGCAGGACGTTGATCCCCAGGGCTGCAGCAGAAGGAAAGGACTGACTTTGGAAAATTCTGACTTCCACATGTTCACCATGGTACATGCTCACCAGTCTCTCTTGCTCTCTTTCTCTGTCCAATAAATAAATTAAAACAATTAAGCTTAAAAAAATGAAAATTTCACTTCAATGCTTCAGTGACTTTAATTTTTCATCATTTAGCTGATATCCTACAAATGTTAAAGAATGTGTCCGTTTCCTTTTTTTTTATACCAAGACTTTGCTGTACTAGTAAAATATGTGAAATTTGGTTTATTTACTGAAAGTATATTATAAATTATGTATTTTAATACAAAGAACTATTGGGGCAATTAATGACTCGGGTCACCAAGTTGTTTCAAGATTTTACTTTCTACCAATCTTTATGATATGGATATAACAGTTCAAAGTAGAAAAGACTGTGAAGGAAATTGCTACTGTGATTAAAGTAAACTTTTCAGTTTTTCCTTAAAAAATTATTTTCAGAAAATATGTTTTGGGCAATGATTTGTAATTTTTTTTCAAATAGTTCCAAATGCCACCAGACACACCAATTTGCTCTTCATAACTAGAATTTATTTTCAAATTTGATTCTAAGGTGAGCTTTCTGAACATTTTTTGTTTATTGGTGTTATAATAATATATACATAAGAAATCACTACATTTATATGGTACAGATGAGCAATGTATTAAATGTAATTTTGAACCATGATAGTAGAAGTAGAAGGAAAGCTAGTGAGTCACAAAGTATAAATGAAATTTGAAATTTTGATTATATAATTTATTTAATTTTTAGAGTCAGTGGGGTAACACCTACCATTGATATCTAATTTTCTGGGAAATTTCTTTATTGATATACTTTACTGGAAAAAAATCAATCAAGCATGTTAGAAGTATAGCAGGGTTTAAAGTGAAGTAGAGAGAGATACTTTTGAAAAATGAAATTGTGTTATTTATTGAAACTAGTTCAAGGGCATTTGTGAACTCTTTTGTGAGGCTTATGTACTTTTAGAGAAAAAAAAAAACTCCAGAAAGATCTCAACTCTTCAAGTATAAACACACTAGTATGTTATTCAGAATTGTGGGTTGTTGTTAACTGCCTGACTTCAGGCCATACCCTACAATATGAGATGGCAGATTATCTCACTGTCCTTGGGTGTGCAGTAACACAGGGCTTGCAGTGCCTTGCTCTTTAATGTCAGCTTAGGCAATCAAATTGAGTTCAGCTCTTCTCTTCTCCACTGCACTGTTTTGAGATGTCATATGCCTCCTCTGCCCCCTTTATCTTTCTTGGTTGCTTTTTGTTCCTCCTCTACAGTTATTATATATTGCTCTTATAACTCAATTCTGTATCTTATCTGTTACTTCAATAACTTTCTTGAGGAAGCTAACTCCCTCCTGCCTTCCCACCCCCTCCCCTGATTTGAATTTTTAAGACAATTTCTTTAGGTAGCTCAAACTGATCTCAAAACTCATGCATCCATCCAACCTCAGCATCCTAAGGGACAGGATCACAGTTGTATCACTGTGCCCAGTTCATGTCCTTTCTTTTCAATCACCCAAACATGCATCTAACTTCTCTTTGCAGAGATTTCTTCACCAAGTAATTATTTTTGCTTCTTCCTTAACTACCGTCCTCAGTGACTTAGAGTGCATTTGAGCAAAATGAAAACTGCAACAAACAAATGATCAAAACAAACATTGATAAAGGATTCAAGGTTTCTGTCAAGTCCAGCCCTATATCCTACAGAGCACATGGAAAATTTTCTGTACAGCCCCCATAGTCAGGTTGTACCACATGACTAGCTCTAACCAGTAAGTCAAGAGCAAACCAGACAGAGATGATTTGTATTTCTGTAGAGGAATTTCGACACCTCTTCTGTCTTGCTGATTTCCTCTTCATATAGGTCTCCCAGAAAGAGATTGTGTGTTTTAAAGAGACTACAGAAATTCAGAAAACAAGAGTTCTTGAATAACTGTTTGAAGTAAATCATTGAAAAGTATGCCATAAGTGTGAGACCTTAGTTTGGACAAGGCAGGGAGTATTCAAGGTTACTTTGTTACTGCAGCATAACTATGAGTAGTCTGACTAATTCTCAAAATCAAATGAAAACATAAACGCAGGATCTGATGGATCAATGTGTCTGTAGTGTTGGTGCATTGTTCATGGATGGTAGTGATTCCAAGTCTCCACAGTAAAGATTTTCTAACTCTACCTGGGATTCTTGTAATGAAACTGACATCGGTACCTGCTTATGTAAGTAACAGAGTTACATCATGAAGAATGCAATACACATGTATATTTAATTAGACAAACTCAACAATCCCCGACCTTTATATTCTAAAGCTCAGACCCCCTTTATAAGCTTTATAAATGCACCCTACACATGTTTATGTCTATTTAAAAATTTTGTCTGTAAAATCATTTCTGAGGAGGAAAGAATCATAGCTTGCCTTTGATCTGTCTTAAGTCATCTGAATCAGTTTGATTCAGTTCAGTGGAATCCAATTCAGACACTTCTGTCAACAATAACAATAACAACAGCAGTAGCAGCAACAACCACCACTAAAAAAACTAAACCAACAACCAATCAGACAACCAAAAAACAAGAACAAAAACCCTGAAAAACTAAAATAAAACATTAATTTTTTGTGAACAAACATGTTTTCTGACCTATTTTGAAAATTTCTACAAATATGAGAGTATAATGTCATTTTATGTGGACTTTTTATTAATTTCTGTTTTATTTTTCTCTTTATAACTAGCAAAAAATGTCTCTGGGTCAATTAAAATTGCCTTAATTCATGTTTAAAGACTTTGCAATAATCTTTGAGGTTTATAGACCACAAATTTTGACATAATTTCCCTACTGATGAACATTCACTTTATTGCCAGCTTATTTTGTTATAAACAGTAATCATTTTGTTTCTAGTCTGAATTGCAAATGTTTGTTCATTTTAGTTATTTCATTAACTTGAAATTTGGTTTTGAATATGACATAGCATGATACAAAATTGTTATGTTCTCTCAAATCAAATAAAAAGTCAGTGGTTTAATTGTAATCTTGTCAAGAAACTAAATTTCTACCTTTGACATATATCAAAATTTGATGTGTGCAGATTTAATCTGTGAAATTACTGGATTCTTCTATAGTTGTTTCTCTATTTTTCTACTAATATCATATTTAATCAGAGTATATTTATGGAAGGTTTTGATATAATGCTTCCAATATTTTCCCCAGTTAGAAGGGTCTATTTCATTGTCTTTGACTCCAGTCATCATGGATGGAGTCACACAAGCTGACTGACTCTTGTCAAAGTACCAGTGTTCCCAAGGCTCTACTTATCAACCTGCCAGCCTCAGAAGTTACTCATGCAACTCCTATAACCAATCAAAGAGAAAGAGCAGGAAATACTCCTTTAAAAATATCTGGGTTTGTTGTCCCTGAGTGTTTGTGAGTGCAGCAGCATCTCCTGAGTTGTTCTCCAACATACCTTGTGCATGGAAAGTGGATGAAGCATGTTATTGTGAGAAGATCAAAACTGGCACTTTCTGGCTTTCCCAGACTACCCTGTCAATTGATTACAGAAATCTTTGTGTAGTTACTATGGGTTTTGAATATGTTTCAGGACTTCTGCCTTAATGGAGACTTACTAGAAGGATCTTTAAAGGCAAGAGCTACTCCATTTTGATTGAACTCAAAGAACACATGTGGTACTTTGTATTAGTAATCACTACAACCAATTGGCTGAAGATTTACTGTGACTCAGTAAAAGATGGTCTTTTATCTTCTCTTAAATCATTAAAATTTTTAATTCAGTTTATGAACATAGTTTTCTTTCTCAGTGATATTCATTGTATGTTCATTTTCAAAACCATTTGCAGCCGTTGACACTATAAGAAAGCTTAAATTAGATCTTTTCTCCTTATTCAATAATTAGCAAAGGGGGATTAACCTTGTGATGATGAAATAGCAACTTCTCTATTTATTTTTTTAAGAGTTAAGATTTTATTAACACATTAATCTTAAAGCTCTGGGGCCAATTATTTTAAAAGTTTTGTCTTAAAAATAAACTCTAGGAACACAAATTTGAGGCCTTCAAACTCTAATTAATATGTTTGTGGTTTCCTTTCCTCACTAATTCCTATATGAAAATCAGAGTCGTCCTATGGGTAACCAAAGTCTCACATCCTTAAGCAAACAAGGCATTTGTGATGCTGCCTGTCTTCCTATGGCCAGGCAGCGGTTAAGGGTCCCTCATGGACCAGCTGTCTAGGAGAGAAAGAAACAGAGGAGTTCTACTCCACTAACAACAGTCTTAGCCCAGATCTCTGCGTGTGATGGAGAGCTATAGGCAATGTGAGTCACTCTAGTGCCTCATTTGGCTTTTCTGATGCGTGACCTAGACTTGAAGGCATAGCAGATGATCTGCCAAGTCCCTTTCCTCTCCATTTTAAGGTAGAAGATGATTAATGCTACTATTTACATACGAACAGAAATCTTACAAGAGGTGGAGTCATTCCAAAAGGATTGGCTTTTTAAAGGTACTTCACAAAGAAATCATTATGTCAGAATATTTTTCTTTACTGTTAAGTTACAATACAGAGTAAGGTGGAATTTCATTTTCATTTCACACATACTTAATTTTGTTTCCTCACAACTCATCTTCCCAATGTCTCTTCCCTTCCTTTTATACGTTCTCATTCCTAGTGTACCCCCTTGCAATTTCATATCACATATATACCCCAAGACCAACCACCTGTTCAGGGTGGCACCATCCACAGTGAGCTGATTAATAACATTAATCATTAAGAAAATGAACAGACATGCCCACAGCCAACCTGAGGAAAGTGTTTCTTCAACTGAGAGTCCCCCTTCCTAGGTGATCCTAGCTTGTGTCAAGTTGACATGAACAGTAACAACACAACACAACACTTACATATTTGGAGCTATTATCTACAAATAATAAAGAACATGCTCTTTATTTTCCTAAAACAATATATATTTTTCTTGTTTTTGTTTTTCAAGACATGGTTTCTCTGTGTAGCCTTGGCTGTACTAGAACTCACTCTGCAGACCAGGCTGACCTCAAACTGAGAGATCCTTCTGCCTCTGCCTCTTGAGTGCTGGGATTAAAGGTATCCACCACCATTTCCAGTTTACAATTTCTAAATATGTTCTAAATATATATCTTTTTGCTCACAGAAAAGTGTAGCCCTCACTCCTCATCAAAATTGTTTTTTTTTTTTCAGCAGACAAAGGCTTTTACAAAGATCAAAAACTGGTCAAAATGCATAGAACAAGAGATTGTGAGGTGCTCAGCCCGAACTGTTACATCTACAATACAACTCCTATACCTAAGGCTCATGGAACATCACAGAAAAAGAGTCAGCAAGACTTTAAGAGGAAGAGGACAAGGATGCCTGTTGTGAGGTAGCATCTTCTAGACATGTCAGGGATATTGCACCTAGGAAATGTCATTAGCATGGTTGTTTAAGCAGGATCTGGATGATGGCAGCCTCACTTGACATGCCAATGTGGAGGGAGGAGTTTCACAAGGCTCTACACCTACAAGGAATTGATTTGTACTGAGGGAGTACTCACGGATGCTGAGGGAGGGAGAATCAATCTGCTCCAGAGACAAGCCCCTGCTAAGTTACCCAATCCTAAGTGGTCATCCTTGAACACACATACATAATATCAAAACATAAACAGGTTTATGCATATATGTGTGTCTGTGTGTGTATGTACGTGTTAGAATGGGCATACAAGGACCATACCTAGAAATAATAAAGGTGATATACAACAAGCCAGTAGCCAACATCAAATTAAATTGAGAGAAACTTGAAGCATTTCCTCTAAACTTGGGGACAAGGGAAGGATGCCTACTTTCACCATAACTCTTCAACAGAGTACTTGAAGTTCTTGCTAAAGCAATAAGACAACTAAAGGAGATCAAGGGGATACAAATTGGAAACAAAGAAGTCAAATTATCTCTATTTGCAGATGATATGATAGTAAACATAAGCAACCCCAAAAAAATCCACCAGAGAACTCTTACAGCTGATAAACACCTTCAGCAAGGTGGCTAGATACAAAATTAATAAAAAAAAAATCAGAAACCCTTATTTATACAAAAAATAAATGGGCTGAGAAAGAAATCAGGGAAACAACTCCCTTCACAATAGCCACAAACAATATAAAATACCTGGTGGTAACTCTAACCAAGCAAGTGAAAGACCTGTATGACAAGAACTTCAAGTCTTTGAAGAAAGAAATTGAAGAGGCCATCAGAAGATGGAAAGATCTCCCATGCTCATGGATAGTAGGATCAACATAATAAAAATGGCCATCCTGCCAAAAGCAATATACAGATTCAATGCAATTCCTATCAAAATACCACCACAATTCTTTATAGACTTGGAAAAAGCAATTTTCAACTTCATATGGAATAATAAAAAACCCAGAATAGCTAATTCAATCCTGTACAATAAAAAAACATCTGGAGGTATCACCACCCCAGATTTCAAGCTGTACTACAGAGCAATAGTAATAAAAACAGCATGGTACTGGAATAGAAACAGACTAGTGGATCAATGGAATTGAATTGAAGACCCACAAATGAACCCACACACCTATGGTCATTTAATTTTCGACAAAGAAGCCAAAACTGTTCAATGCATAAAGGACAGCATCTTCAATAAATGGTGCTGGTCCAACTGGATGTCCACATGTAAAAGAATGAAATTAGACCCATACTTATCACCTTGTACAAAACATCAGTCCAAGTGGATCAAAGACCTTAGCATAAGGCCAGACACACTAAATCTATTAGAAGAGAAAGTGGGGAAAAGCCTCGAACTCATCGGCACAGGTGGCAACTTCACCAACAGCTCAGGATTTAAGACCAACAATCAATAAATGAGACCTCATGAAACTGAAAAGCTTCTGTAAGGCAAAAGACACTGCCATTGGAACACGACTGCAGCCTACAGATTGGGAAAAAATCTTCCCCAACCCCACATCTGACAGAGGGCTAATATCCAAAATTTACAAAGAACTCAAGAAATTAAATGCCAAGAAATCAAATAATCTAATCAAAAAATGGGGAACAGAGCTAAACAGAGAATTCACAAAGGAGGAATCCCTAATGGCTAAGAGACACTTGAAAAAATGCTCAGCATCCTTAATCATCAGAGAAATGCACTTAAGAAGACTCTGAAATTCCATCTCATACCTGTCAGAATGGCTAAGATCAAAAGATCAAATGATAGTAAATGCTGGCGAGAGTGTGGAGAAAGGGGAATCCTCCTCCATTGCTGGTGGGAGTGCAGGCTTGTGCAACCACTATGGAGGTCAGTCTGGCAACATCTTAGAAAACTTGGAATAGCTCTGCCTGGGGACCCAGCCATACCACTTCTGGGTATACATCCAAATGATTCCTCACCAAATCAAAAGGAAATTTCCTCATCTATGTTTATAGCAGCCTTATTTGTAATAGCTAGAAACTGGAAACAACCCAGTTGTCCCTCAACCAAAGAATGTATTAAAAAACTGTGGTACATCTACACAATGGAATACTACTCAGCTATCAGAAACAATGAAATTATGCAATTTGCAGCCAAATGGATTGAACTAGAGAAGCTCATTCTGAGTGAGCTAACCCAGACTCAGGTGGATGCACATGGCATCTATTCACCTATAATTAGATTTTAGCCATATAGTACAGGATAACTATACTACAATGAATGCACCAAAGGGAACATGAACATGGACTTCATTTTGCCTGTCAATGAGACACTTTGCCCTAGTGGTGCTGCCTTGTAGGCCCCCAGTATATGAGAAGGCTGTTGGCCCTCATATGACTGCTGAACTGGGGCGGGGGACTGTTAGGTAGGGACACTCTACTCCAGAGGAGTGGGATGGAAGGGATAGAGGGTAGAGAGTGGGAAGGTGGGACTGGGAGGGGTGGAAAGAGGACACTGTGATGGAGATGTAACCTGAAGTAATAAATAAATATTAAAAAAATTATCTTAGATAAGGTCATGAGGTTAAGAGAAATTTGGAGGCCATGGGAAGAATTGGAAAAAGTAAAAATACTCATGTTTGAAATTTTCAGAAAGTCAAAAACTTAAGTTAAAATTGCTTTCATAGAAATCCCATATTATTAAAAATTCTCTTTAAAATTTCATTGGTGTAAAATAAATATGAAATTTATAATTTTAACTAAGATTTTTTTTCCCTTCTTGTTTGTCTTGGAGATTAAACTTAGAGTCTCATGCATAATGAATGTAAGCTTTACCATTGTGCTACACTTTCTACTTTAACTCTTCAAAAGTACAGCCAATGGCCAGTGAATGGTTTAGCTGGCAAAAATACCTAGAAACCTGAGAAACTGAATTTAATTCCTGGAATATATATCAGATGGAAAGAGGCAATTCTTTTCTCTCCAATGTTTGTCACTCCTTCTTAATATATAAGACCCTGTCATAGGACAAACCTCAAATTTTGGCATTTGAAAGTTTTAGACATCATTTGTATTCCTAAAAATGAACAATTGCTGCTCACATATTTATTTTTCAATTTTTAAAATTACATATGTCCAGCATATACCTCTGACCCTGGATAAATTCATACTGTCTGTATAGAAAGGATTCCAGAATAATGAGGACATTTAAAATACTTTCTGTCATATGTTTCTTACCAGAGGAAATTTCTTACTAGAAAAGTTTGAACCATATAGTAATGCTAAAAAGTTAATCTGTTTTCCAGTGAGCAGTGTTCTGGAAAGTTTCTGAATGACTTTAGGTTGGATAAAATAGTAGTATTGTAACAGGAAGCATGTGTGTGTGTGTGTGTGTGTGTGTGTGTGTGTGTGTGTGTGTGTGTGTGT